>MU865027.1:80061-126226 GCA_033576145.1 Cladorrhinum samala | reverse complement strand
ACCCGAATTTTTAAACCAACTACACAAAACAAAAAAAAAAATAAAAACAACAAAAAAAAAAAAAAAAAAAAAAAAAAAAAAAAAAAAAAAAAAAAAGGGAGAGAGAGAGAGAAAGAGAGAGAAGGGGGGGAGGGGTGAAGGATACATTCTTTTCAGAGAAACGCACCTAGACAAATCGGGATCATTTATTCAAGAAAGAAAGAAAACGAAAGTCGGGGTGCTGTTCTTATTTTCTATACTATTAAACGCGATGATTCACTTCTTTAACCGTCACATGTTTTAAAAAGGTTTGTCCTTTGCACCATTGAGTGAAAACTATCTATTTGTACATACAAGTACATACGTATATAGCCTCAGGTACATAATTAGGTATAAACAGAATGGCCCGTCAACTTTCATGACGGTAATAACCAACCCCCCCCCCCCCCCCCCCGGTTTTTTTTTTTTTTTTTTTTTTTTTGAGGACCGAGCTGTGCGTCATTGCCGTCCATTTAATTCCAAAGATAAATGGTAAGCGCTCGGATACCGGGGAGAAGACAACCCGAAGCATTATACCTTTAGTTTTTCTTTTACTTTTTGTCAGGAGGTAACCAAGGGAGACCGTCTGCCCGTCCAACGTCAAATAACCTGAGGGCTGCAAGATGTATTGATGATTACGTTTGTGGACTTTTTTTTCCTTGGCAGGATTTAGACTGAGGGCATGTATTTACCCTCTGGGATCTAGCTTATGGCTGTAATTTATTCGGCATCGGAGAGCTTATATCAATAATAGACACCAAACATCTGATAAGAAAGAGTTTTTATATAGTGATTATAATTGTAATTCTCACATGGATATACGACTAATGACAACAAACACAAAAACACATAACATGTATGTATCGTACACACCCATGTGTTTCCTTCCTCAGTCTTGGTACTAATTAAGATGCAATGCACACAAATGCCTGGTATACAATGCATGATTGCCCAGTATGTACGTACCCCTTCCATGTTGATACTAACTCCTTTTCACAAAAATCCACCACGCATTTCCCTGGCATTTCAAAACCTTCCAAATCTATTAGCAGCCAGCTTGTTTCTTGCCTTCATCAGACCGGCATACGCCTTCTGACTCGACTCTCCCCCATCACCCCTTCCCACCCTGCTGGTAGCCTGTGAGCTGGCAAACCGCTTCGGCACGCTCTCCTTTTCCCTCGCAGGACCCAATGAAGATGCAGGCACGCTCATGCCCCTGCCAGCCACCCCTTTGTTTTTCTTCGCCTTCTTCTTCTTAACCCATCCAGAACCGCGAGGCAGTGATGACGACGCCTCTTCGTCTTCTTCTTGTTCTTCTTCTTCATCAGCCCCGGAGTCCTTGTACGTCTCGTCGATATCGTCTTCAGCGTAGTTTTCCACTACCTCAGGCTCAGGACTACTGGTAAGGAGGGAGACTACCTGGGAACCTTCGGGAATTCTGAACCGAGATGATGCAATGCTTTCGTGAGTCGATCTCTGAGGGTAAGAGGAGGTTTCCGCTTTGATAAATGGCGTCGAGTTGCGCTTGGAGGCAGTTCCTTTGCTGAGAGCCTTCTTAGGTGACGGCTTCTCGATGGGTTTCTGCACGAGCTTGCGTGCAAGTGTGGAAGGAAGTGTGTCGACATCATCCTCTGAATCCTCATTGCCATCATCCTCATCGAGGTCCGAGCCAGAGTTTTCATAATCGTCGTCTTGGTCGACAAAAAGTCCACCGCCCGAATCTTCAGACTCGCTCTCTTCGTGCGCTCGCTTCTTGTTGGCAGCATCCGATTTGGCATTGGATTTCGGTGGAGTAGAAGTGTTGCGATTCGCTGAAGAAGTGGGAAGCTCGCTTAAAGAAGGAAATGAGTCGTTGGACGATTCAGAAACTGATCTTGCGCGCTTAGACTGAGAGGCTTTGGGCGTCGCTTGATCCTCAGCCTCGCTACCATTCTGTAACGCTGGGCTCCTAGACTCAAGATGGTTGAAAGACGAATCACCCAAATCCATGCTGAAGTCGGGGTCAGGCTGTCTTCCACTTTGAATGCTGCCAGCATCTGAAGTGGGAACAAGAAGCTTGGGATACTCGACCCGGCTTTCTGAAGGGGGAGCCAGACAATCTGAGAAGCCGTTGAATGGCTCAAGAAAGATTGGCTGAGAGTCGACACCATTCGTGGTTACCTGCGAGCTCCGAACCTTGGGGTGGTTTTGCGCTTGCGAAGACTTGAATGCGGCAAGCACGTCATGCGACATATCTTCAAGCTGTCGCGAAGGTGAGTTGCTGCTTCCATCCGAGTTCGCGACCTCGGTGATTGCGATCGAAGGGTCAACATCTTTCCGGAACCCCGCCTCATTGATCAGCTGGCTGATCTCACTTCGCCTTTCTTCCGTCATGGGGATATCGTCCACTGGAGCAGGATCAGTCTGGCTTAGCCGCTGTTCATTTGAGCTGCGAAGGGCGGATTCGGGAATTACGCTCTCGGATACAGGCTGCGTCTCCACCTCCATTTGTGACGGGTCATCATCCTGTTTACCTACTTCGCTACGGCCGAGGGTTGCAGAGGTATGGAAACTGGTAAGCTTATCCGCATCCTCCTCAACAGTGGGTGGCGCGCCTGGTGAATGCGGCGCCGAAGGAGTATCGGGAATGACGTTATCTGGGTACTGCAGGACGCGTGGCTCGATCATTTCGGCGAGCTCAACGGTTCGATAACCCTGCTCGGCCTCCTCATCATTCTCTTCGTCTAGATCGACCATCTCAAACTTGTCGTAGACTCGATTGCCGTCCTCGTCGTAGACCTTTTCATTTTGGTCGAGGTTTTGGTCCCTCTTCGCGAGACGAACTCTGAACACGCCGTCGCCTTCGACGTTGACAATGATCGCAGTTAAGCTAGTCACTTGAGGCTGCCAATTGGTAGCCTTGGACATCAGCAACTGCTTCCATGTCAGAATCATCCCAGCCATTGCCCTTCCTGCCTCCAAAGGAGGGAGGCTTGAGACGTCATCAGGCAGGGGAGGTAAGTCCTCCTCGTCGTCCTGATCTTCGTATCCCCAATCGCCCTCTTCAGCCTGCTGTGGTTCATCATCGTAATTAAGCCTGGTTTCTCCGTACGTTGTGCTATCATCGTAATTCAGGGTACTGTTGCCATAACCTGCGCTGTCGTCGTAAAAGTGCTGCTCGTCCTCGCCTTGATCTTCCCAATTGCCGTCATCATGCTTCCTTCTCTTCACACTCGAGCGGTTGTCGTCTTGAAAGTCGGCCTGGTTGCGCTGTTTACGCTTCGAGCGTCCACCTCGCTTGTTGTCCTTGTGATAATACTGCTGTTGTGGATCCCACCGCTGGACAAATGGGAAAGGGGGCTCGCTAAGCTCAACTCCCTCATGGCAGCATTCGACTGCTCGGTAGTTGATCTTCTGTCGCCAGGCATCGGGGTCTTCTTCTAGCACATCATCAGGCTGGACGTCCTGCTCCTGAACTTGGTTTTCCGAATCAAGAGGTCGAATATCGCTCGTTAACGTGCTACGAACGCTGTCTCCCTTGGTCTGCCGTTGGGGGGATATCGACGATCTAGAATCGACTCCCATGCCCTGGGGTTTATCCTGAGTATTTTTAGCGTTGCCTCCTAGTCCTTGGGCAAGCAAGCCATGGATGCCGTTCAGTCGCTGAAGAATTGCGGCTTTCTTGGCGGCGATGGTTTCAGTGATGTCGGCAGCATCGTCAGCTTTTTGGGCATCCTGAGGAGTGAACTGTTCTAAAGGCTCTGGCTCTTCAACAGACTGGCCCCGTGCAGCGGCCAGTCTAGCTTTTTTCCTCCGCGCGTTGCGTTTTCGTGTAGCGTTTCGTCCCTGTCCAGGAGGCACTGGGCGTGCTTCGGGGACAGGGGCTGACTTCGGAACTACCAAGTCACCATTCTTTGTCGTGGTGGGCCCTGATGCTGCAAAATTCTTCTCCTTGCGAATACCAGTGTCATCTTCACTAACCGACCCTTGGTCGTCGGAGGAGCTGTCGTCACTGGAAGAGTCCGCGCTTGAGGAATCATCATCGCTTGAGGAGTCGAATTCGCTTGATGCTTCTTCGTCACTATCATCTGAATCTTCTGCCGAACTGGCGCTCGAGTCGTCAGAGTCGCTATCCGCACTCGATTGGCCCGATGTATTGTCATTTTCCTTCTCAGCTTCCTCGAAATCATTGTCGGAAGACTCGTCACTGCTCTCGCTGTGGGAGTTGTCATTGGCACCGTCACTACCACGGCCACTCTCACCGTGGATCTGGCGATCACCGTCAAGAGCTACGCCGCCGTCATTTCCATCATTACTCCCCTTGTCACTGCCGCTCTCGCTGTTACTCCCGTCGTTGTCGTCGCTCTCTTCGTCGTTGTCGTCGCTCTCTTCGTCGCTGTCCTCGAAGTCGTCAAGTTCGGATGATGAAGCAGAATCGGAAAGTCTGGGGTACTCTGGCGCTTTCTTAGAAGAGGCAACTTCAGGGCCGCTATCATCGCCGCTGTCACCACCGCTGTTGCTTTTGCTGTCATGCTTCGAGTGGCCGGCATCCTCTTCCAAAGACTCGACATGGCTGGGGTCCGCTTTGTCCTCAAAGTTGATATCGCCGTCAGCAGACCCAATGTCCTCGTCATCAGATTCCCCAAACTTGATGTGCACAGGTAGGGCTATTGCCTTGCCAGCCTTGCGCATCTCCTCTACCATGTGCCTGGATGCGGTGCCGTCGAGAATCGAGCCACTAGGGAAACCATGTTCGTCGTAATGCTTAACAACGGAATCAACGGATTCGGCGTCGCTGTCACCAGCAGGGCCGTCGTCGTCATCGGCTGCATCCTCTTCCCCATCCTCGACAGCGTCCATGTCTTGGTCGGGTGGTTGATTGGCGGGAGCAGTGGGCATACGAAGTGATTGATAATGGGCGAGCATATCACGCAATTCTTTGCGGGGGCTCCGATACTCTCGCAGCTTGTTGTATGACGCTATTAGTCCGTAGCGCTGCTTGGTCAAAACATCCTGTATAACATCGATGTCGAGGCCCTTGAAGGCCGCCTGCAGTGCTGTAATTTTGTCCAGCACGTCCAAGTCGAGAGTGCGTTGGCCTTCTAGTGATTTACAGTGCTTGAAGACGGCGTCCATGCCCGAAGTTGGTAAATGATTCTCCCGCACGGCCAGGTATGCCTTGGCCAAGTCCATGCCTTGTTGATGTAACGCCTCCGTGCAATCCGCTATTGAAAGACGGGGAAATGCCGTACTCAGGGCGATAATTTTCTCGTCATTTGTCAAGGAATTCTCCTTGTGATCTCGCAGCCCGGCATCCCTGAAATGCTCGGGAAAATCATCGTCCACCTCCTTGTTGTCCTCCAGCAGGGCCTGAAGCTCGTCCTCGAGCTCAGATTCGTCCACGTCTGATATATCATCGTCATTGTTGTCGCTGTCCGTATTATCGCCGTCGTCTTCCTCAGAAATGCCTTGGTTTTCACCTATGTCCTCCTCGTCGTCATCTTCCTCCTCCTCCTCCTCCTCCTCAACTTTTTCCAATTCCTCCACGTGTACAGCCTCCGCTATCCTATCCTCCTCTACCTCCTCTTCTATCTCGCTGTCCAGATCTTCCTCGTCAACTTCATCCTCTCCGTCAAAGTCGGCGTCATCCTCGTCGTCTTGGTCGGCATTGAGAAATTCCTCGCTGAACCGTACGTTCCCCCGACGCTGCCTCTTTGGTTCGCCACGATCAGTAATGAACAGCTGCCTCTCATATTCGTCACTTTCTTCTTCTTCTTCATAATCGTCATCGTCCTGCTCATACTCGGATCTTGGGCGCTTCAGAGATGGGATTTCGATTGGTGGTCGGTCGCGGGGTGCTCTGAGACGTGGGCGGCCAAAGGGGATGCCGTCGATTAGGTGTCTGCCAGCAATCGATATCTGGTCGCGGCCACTTAATCGACGTTTTCTTCTGTCTTCGGTGACTAGAGGTCGAATACTATGAGGCAAATATTAGAAAAGACTGCTTGCGGATGAGCCCAAGGGCATTATCAAAAGTGAACCTACAAGACCTCCTCATCGTGGCTGAGGACATCTGCAACCTCCTGGAAGTGGAGGCAGTCAAACGCTGCCCCGTTCTCCTTCCTCAGCTCGACGGCATAGTCCTCCAAACCCCAATCTCGGCTTTCCAGCGGTACGACCTCATTGACCTGTTCCAAAAGACCCGCAACGGTGGGGTCGTTGTCGATTTTGCAGCTAAAGATGATGCGCACTTCGGGGAGTTCATGCCGCTGGATCACCAGTCGCAGCCGCAGCCGCAAGTTGTCTTGCCGCATCTCGTGGCGCGGGGTTGCCCGGAGGCAGTGTTGGGAAGTTCGAAAATGCCAGGATAGCTCGGATGGTGTTCCTCCAGCTGGAATTTGGAAGCGGATCGATCCGAGGGAATTACATCAAATTCGTCCAGAATTTTTAGGCCGAAGAACTGGCGAGTGTTGTCCCACTGACGCGTGCCAGTCCGCCATGGCTGCACCGCACACGCCTGCGCGAATGTGGAAGTTCAAGCTCTCGTTATCGGTGTAATTGGCTTATCTATTTCTTATCGATAAAGGCCCACCCCCAGTCATTGAATCTTTGAAAAGTGAATCTAGCATCACAAAAGAAAGACATGACCAACTATTCTACCCCAACTATACAGATCTTATTTTCTATTTTGTTTTATTTTATATTCAATATGACTAATCAAGCCGTCTATAGTATGCGTACATGCAAAGCCCCTGCAATGAGTATCGGCAATTCACCTTGGCAAAGCGCCCATGTCTAACATGTGTCCCATCTTCTCGATCTGTTAAATGTTTGTCAGTTCTGTCCATGATTCCTGTGTGGGCATGGCGAGGGTGTGAGCTCACCTTTGTTTTTAAATATCCCTCCACCTCGGGTGCTCTGAAACCGCCCCTCCCTTTCCAGGACAGAGGTACCATGGCCACCCTTTCCTTCACCACAATCTCTCTGTTTGGCCCTTCTACGGCGCGGATCTTGTCTGGGTTATTGGTGAGGAGTTTGATGTCCTTCTGGCCGAGGTCGAGGAGCATGGCTGTCGCCAGACCGTAACTCCGCGCGTCGGCGGGGTGGCGCAACAGCAGGTTCGCCTCAACGGTATCGGATCCCAAGTCCTGCAGGTTGTATGCTTTGAGCTTCTCTCCCAGTCCGATGCCGCGCCCTTCCTGCCGGAGGTAGATGATGATGCCTCCAGCCTTGTTGGAGGGCAAAGACATCAACCGCGCAGCTTCGTCCAGCTGCTCGCCGCAGTCGCATCTTGCCGACCAAACCGTTTCTCCTGTGTAACACTCGCTATGTATTCTCACGAGCGGTGGTTGGTTTTCCTCTTCTTCTGCATCCGGCACGGCGTGTTCGGGATCAGTACTCGCCGTCCTCCCCGGATACAATCGCCCAGTGTAAGCTCCCCTCACCAGTCGGTCCATCTCGGTCTCGCCCTCGCGCACAGCGTCCAGCGACTTGCTTCGGATATTATGTCCAAACACGATAGCGAGATGTTCCTTATTATCGACGTTGTTGGTGTAAAGGTGCAGAAACATCTCCGCGCCGGTTGTTGTTGGAATGCGCGCGCGCACAATACATTCTACCTGCGGCAAAGTTTCGAGCAGTCGGGGGCGCTTGGAACCGCATCCTCCCGACGGAATCGAGCTGTCGACGGGAACGCCGCGCGGTTCTTGCAGGATGAGGGCAGGGGTCGAGGTTCCCGGTGTCGAAGGCGGAGTGAAGGCGGGTGATAATAGAGAGTCGGGCGGTGGTTGGTTTAGCGGCGTTGACGGTGGGAGCGAGGAAACTGAAGATGCGCCATCGTCAATGGCATCTTGGGGTTGTGATGGTTGCGCCGTCTCGCCAGAGGGAGCGGGGGCGGGATCGGCCGAGACGGAGAAGTCTGGCTGCGAGACATCGACGTCGTCATCGATTGGGTTCCGGGCTTCTGTTCGTGGGGAGTAGAACGAGGGCAATTGGCTTGTTGGTTCGGTTGTTTGTGGCCGTCGCGTTCGCGGTGATTGCGATTGCGATTGCGATTGCGATTGCGATGGCATGGTGACGGACGGGAGAGGGGCACGGCGGTTTTGTCCGGGCCGAAGGTTCCAAGACTGTGGATTGGTGCTGTCGGGTGGTGCAAGGGGATGCAAGGGGAGCCGCTCGACAGGAATGGCGTGCAGAAACGTAACGTGCAGAATATGTGCAATGGAACTGTGAGACAGGGCAGCGAAGGAATGAGACAAAAAAAAGATTCAACAACTGGAAGAGGCGATGACGAGCTTTGTGCCGGGCCGACGGGCGGATTTGCGAGTCGGCGATTTGGCAGCCGCCGTAATATTGCTTGACAACTAATACTCACCAAGCATTAGTCATGGTGCTTCCACAGCAGGGCCTTGGGGGCTCGGCTTCGGCCTCTGCTCTTTCCCACTGCACTGACTGCAGCGAGTTGAGATGCCGGGCGAGTTGTGGGGTTGGCTTGTGAAAGCTGCGGGGTCCTCCGGAAACCGATCGGCAAGTGTCTGCAAGAGTCAAATCTCCCAAAAAAACTCACAAGAGCTGCCCTGTCATCAATAATTACCCATTTGGGATTTGCCGTGGCCGCAACCCATCAGCAGTTTTGCTGCTGACCGCTTCCATGCTGTGCATCGTGGGCGTCAAACTGCGTCTGATTACTGGAGCCCTCGGATTTTGACGCTGCATCGTCCAATTGATTCCCCTTCTTCTTATTGACCGATGCGGTCCGTCCAAGCAGTCTTCGTCATGACAAATCCAATTTTTGTGGTGTCGACCTTACCTCGCTGACTTTTCCACCTACATGTCTGCATCCTCGCTTACAATTGAAGATGCTAAGAATACTTTGCCCGGTGACGCTCAACAACACCTTGCCTGGAAACGGAGTATTAAATCGGAGATATCGGGACTCCATCCTCTGTGAGGCGGCACTGAAGCCGCCGAGAAGCTTCCAGGATATCTAATTAAGGATTGATCAAAATGGCGCTTCCCAACGATCTCGATGGTGCCGGTTTGTGCTGGTAAACTATCGCCAGGGGCCTAGAAAAGGCATAAGATTGCTTCGGCATCACGCAACGTGCGAATGGAGCCTCAAGGAGCCTCAAGATGGACGTGTTCGGGCCCAGGGACCGATGCAATATATTGCCGTACTTCTCACCGAGTCCATGCTTTGAGATGGATCGTGGGAGATTGTTGCCCCCTGCGCTTTGAGGTCATTCTGCCACCTCACATCCTGGAAAGGGCCGTGGAAAGGACGTGGCATCCCCCACGCCAAAGGACCTGAGGAGGCCTGGCTTGCGAAAATGTCGCGAGGGGAATTGTCTTCGTCCACGTTTCCCCACGAACCAACCCCAAACGCATTGTTTCTGTATTTCCGTTTTGGGAAAGATGGAGGATACGGATCTTCGGGATGGCAACCGGGAGCCGCACCCCAGGCCAAGATCTTAGCCTACCCACGCGACGTGTCGTTCCGAGTGGGACACGGCCAACTCTGTACATGGCGCCGGCACGACACGTCGTCCAAGCCCGGAGAGGCCTATCTACATCCTTGCAGGATCTTGTCCGGACCATGCATCGCGACTTGGCCAGCGGAGGACGTTGACCGTTCCGTCTGCCATCTACAGAGACGGAAACACCTATAAGAGACCAGAGAGACGACGCAGACAGCACAAGATGAAAGAGCCTGTCTTGTTACCCCAGCCCAGTCTTTCAACTTCCACACTCTTGAGTCTCCGATTCACTTCAGTAGGCCCTTGAGCTAGACAGGGTAGGACACTCACATCGCAAACATCGTCACCATGCGCGCCGACTTCCTTCTCGCTGCCCTCGCCACCGGGGCTATGGCTGCCGCCGTGCCCACCAACGGCAAGCCTAACCCTCCCAAGGATGTTGACACCAGCAACCCCTTTGTGGGCAAGTCGTTCTTTGTCAACCCCGAGTGGACCGGTAAGCTCACCCAGACCTACAACGCCTTCCTCAAGAAGTTCGACTTCAAGAACGCCCTCCGCGTTCTCCAAGTGAAGCAGCTCAGCACCTTCGTCTGGATCTCTCGCCTCTCCGAGCTCAGCAGAATCGACGACGCCATCGCCGAGGCCCGCCGCGTCCAGAAGAGGACCGGCAAGAAGCAGATCGTCGGCCTCGTTCTCTACAACCTCCCAGACCGCGACTGCTCCGCCGGCGAGTCCGCCGGTGAGTTCTCGAGCAAGGAGAACGGCCTCAACCGCTACAAGGAGGAGTTCGTCAAGCCCTACGCTGAGAAGCTTGCCAAGGCCAAGGACCTGACCTTCGCCGTTGTTCTCGAGCCCGATTCGCTCGGCAACCTCGTTACCAACCTCGGCATCCCGCTCTGCGCCGGTGCCGCCGACATCTACCGCGAGGGTGTCGCACACGCCATTTCGTCTCTTCAGTTTGACCACGTCAACCTGTACATTGACGCCGCCCACGGTGGCTGGCTCGGCTGGAATGACAACCTTCCCTTGGCTGCCAAGGAGTTTGCTACGGTCCTCAAGATCGCCAGCTCCGACGGCAAGCCCAAGAAGATCCGCGGCTTCGCCACCAACGTCTCCAACTACAACCCTTTCAACGCCAAGGTGAGGGAGAACTACACCGAGTGGAGCACTTCTTGGGACGAGAGCCACTATGCTACCAGCTTGGCTCCTCACCTCGAGGCAGAGGGTCTTCCTGCCCACTTCATTGTCGACCAGGGCCGCGTCCACCTTCCCGGTGCTCGCAAGGAGTGGTAAGTTATTCAGTCTTTTTTGTTATGTTGTCGAGTTAGATCACTTTGCTGATAAATAAAACAGGGGTGAGTGGTGCAATGTTGCTCCCGCCGGATTCGGACCTGCTCCCACCACCAACGTCAACAACACCGTTGTTGATGCTCTCGTCTGGATCAAGCCCGGCGGTGAGAGTGATGGCGAGTGCGGTTACGCTGGCGCTCCTAAAGCTGGCGCGTGGTTTGACGAGTATGTCCAGCTGCTGGTCCAGAACGCCGATCCATCTGTTTACAAGTGGTTTTAAGCCGGGCTTGTAATGTCTAGTCGCGGAGTAATCGGGTGTTTGTAAACTTCTTGTACATAATTACTACATCTGTCTATATATAAACAAAGACGTCTTTGCCATCAAGCATTATATGTTTCGATCCCACCAATCGTTGTTGCGAAGTTGTCAGGGGGTTTACAAGCGAGTCTTCAACAGGAATAACAAGTTATGGAACATGTAAAGCATTCCACGGACAGCCGGATCAGGGTCATAGAATGTTTCTGGTCCAGTCCCCACAGGACAGCCACAAACCACGATTCGTGGTCATCTTAACTTTGGCGGCTCGTGAAAGAAATGGAGCAAGAGTTGGATCGGTATTTCTTGTATCCAACAAGGATAATTGGAAATCCCGGCTTCTTACCTTGCCTTTATTTTGAATAAAACTCGAAGTGGCAGCCGAGACAAGGTATTGCCTTTATGCCCCCATCGCCATAGTAGTTCGCACGCTCAAAACGGGAGGAATCTCAGGCTGTTGAGATGAGTTTTCCGAATCACGCAGTTAGAGAACAGGTACAGGTCACCCGAGCTAGTTGCCTTACTGACGCTGTCCTCTCAAAATACGAGCTTTTGGTATCCGGGCCCCCAACATGAAAGTCGGGGATGTTTGAACTTTATTCAAAGAAGACACCAACCAAAGGGATACGGAGCTTCATCAATAAGCTTAGAATCGAGTCAACAAGCGTTAAAGAGAAGAAAGTGAATTTTGCCGTCATCCTTGGATCAAATATTTTTCCTCTTTTTGCTTTCCATCATTTGTAAAATCAACAAGCCCCCTGCCACTCGTTCCGTCACACCGTAAACTTAGTACATACCTATCCGATTACCACAAACACCACGGTCTTTTCAGTTTCATATCTTAACCCAAAAGCGCCACTTCATGGTTTAACAGATCTCGAGGCTTTCTGTATTCATTTTTCACTACAATGGTCATACCAAATCATGCTGTTTTGCCACTGCTGATGGCGGCAGCAGCAGTTGTCAGGGGCGATGGCAATACTTCTTCCAAAGCCATTGCCGCGAGCGAGGTTATTCCCGCCTCTGAAGCCATCGCCATTCCCGAGGCTGTCTCCACGGAGCCCGTGTGCGGCGATGTTCTGACCTTTTATCACTTCAACGATGTAGTAAGTCTTTCCCACAATTTGATATCAGCAAGCACTCCTCTTTCTCACCGACCATCTACCTCCAGCATAACTCTCTCAACCGTGAACATGTGGGACGGTTCGCAACGCTCCTCCGCCAGGCTCGGGAGGGACTCGACCCCCTGAAGCTCGAGAGCCCCAAACCCAAGGGCTCTGCTCCCCCCATGGTTGTCCTCAGCAGCAAGATCTTTGCTCCCAGGCAGAACACCTCAGCCGGGGACGTCACCGCCGTTCTTCAGAAGTTCCCCATAGATGTAGTGTGCTGCGTCTCTGGTACGCCCCATCGTATACTTTCTTACCTCTAGCACGCTCTGACTGTGCGGAATCATAGACTCCGCCCCGGGCTCCAACGCAGCCTCCTACTCTCCCTACTCGCAACCTCTAAGCTCCCCGCACATCAACCTCGCCGAAGCCGACATCCCTTCCGACGGGCATCTCCCTCCCGAGATTGAACGCGTCTTTGAGATAAAGGAGCACGGTCCCTACCGGATCGGATTCTTCGGCATGGTTGGAATCGACTGGGACGCCGCCAACCCCCCCAGCGAGAAGATGCCGAGGTGGTATGTACAGCAGCTCGTCAACGAAGCGCAAACCAACACTCGGATCCTCCGCAAGGAGCACGGCTGCGATTTTGTCATTGCAGTTACCAACATGCGGCTCATTGAGGATCTGCTTGTCAGCAATGCCACGACCGAGGGGGACAACAGGATTGATTTGATTTTTGGCGGCTACGATGGCGAGGTTTTGCAGAGGAGGGTGGGTGAGGGCAATGCCAACCCTGCCGTTGGGGACCAAGGGCAGAAACACCACGGGCGGATGTCGGGCGGGTGGAGGGAGAGTTACGATCCCAGTATAAGGCTGATCAAGAGCGGGACCGAGTGGGAGGGCCTGTCCGTGGTCGAGGTTTGCATCGAGAAAAAGGAGAATTCCGGGATGAAGAGACTGCAGATGTCTACCATCAAAGGTAAACTACCTACTTACCTAACCTACCTGCCTGCCTAAACACCCCTTTCTTCCCCTCTTCTTGCTTTTGACGACTTCTGGCTGACCTTGGTTAGTAACCCAAATCCCTCGCATCCAGCGCCATCCCCTCTTTTCTCAACTCGAACCCTCCCAGGACATCCTCGAGATAGTCGACACAGTCAACGGCCCCGCGCTCCAAAACCTGACCCAGCGCCCGCTCTTCATCTCCCGCGCCAAGCTCAACGGCCGCGAGCATACCGTCCGACACGCGGAATCCAACCTCGGCAACCTTATCGCCGACTCCATGCTGGCCTACTACGACGCCGACGTCGCTCTCTTCCCCTCGAGAAGCATCAGGTGCGATCGCCTGCTCGGCGGCCCCCAGGCCAACTCCTCCGCGCCCATCGCCCTCACGGGCTACGACGTGATCGACTGTCTCCCCTTCCAAAACAACCTGGTCGTGAAGCTCGTCAGCGGCAGGGAGCTGCTCGCCGCCCTGGAGAACTCCCTCTCAAACCGACACGCCGACGGCCGGTTCCTCCAGCTCGCCGGGCTGAGAATCCAAGCTTCCTGGCAGCGCCCGCAGGGGCAGCGCGTGATCAGCGCAAACTGGACCCTGGATCTGCTTGACGGGACCGAGATCCGGGAGCCGGTCTCAGCCGAGCAGGAGTACATGGTCGCCATGACCGAGTGGCTGGCTGACGGGTGGGGAGGGTACGACATGCTGAGGGGCAGCCCCGTCGTCCGCGGCGGGCCCGAGGTCGGGATTACCGACACCGATTTGCTTTTGAGCACCTTTGCCGAGTGGGACGAAGCGGATGAGCGGTGGCTCCGGTCCGACAAGGGGGAGAGCGCCGTCGGGGAGTATCTCTACGACGACGAGCAACTGACGCCGAGGTTGTATAACCTCAGGAACGTCAGGGCGCGGATCGTGTATGATCAGCCGGAGGGGAGCAGGCTACCTGGTGTCTGGCCCCGGGTCGATGGGCGCATCAAGTTTGTCAAGGAGCATCGGGTCTTGAATATGACGCAGTACAAGGCGCTTGAGGGCGGGGTTGAGACGCCGGCAATGGTTGCCATGAAGACGCCGGTTGAGGGACAACCAGTGTTTGCTAAGTAGATAGGGGTAAGTGTCGGTAGGGGGGCAAAGGAAAATAAATGAATTTTTTTTTTTTGGTTTTTGAAGAAAAGGAGAGGGGAAAAAAAAGAAAAGAAAAGACAAGAACAGAAGGAAAGAAAGAAAAAAGAAAGAAAAAGAAAAGGAGAAAGGGAGCACTTGGCTTGGTCGGCAGAGACCTTGTAGATGACGAAAACAACTCTGTTCGGCGTCAGTTGTATGTGCTTGTCTTTTCAGAAATGTATCTGCTTAGAGAATACTGCTGCCACAACCGCGCTGAGACTGGGTTAACTTTGCGGAACCCTCAAGCTTCCTCGGTTGCTCTTTGCCTTTTTTCCGGCCCGTTCCATAACAAATTATAACTTTCCTGCTCAGACTTCTGCGCTTGCTCCTCAGCCTCTTCTTGCTTCTTCCCTAACTGCTGATTTGTAGGGTGTGTTTTATTGGCAGACAATAACTTGCCGTTGTGTTGTCAAAGGCGTGTGGAACTGGCTGTCTCAAGGTGCTGGTCGGTCTAAACTCCCATCTGGGGTCGAGTCTTAACGAGGGCTGGTTCTCACAAAGGGCGGAGCAGCTGGACGGCGTCTCTCGCAAATAGCACCCACCACTCGGATCTCCGACATCTCTCAAGCTGGCACTCTATTGCCCCCAGAACCAGGTTTCAAGATTGATGCAGTGTAATTGCCGTCTATCATGTCCAGCCTACACACCCAATGTCGTTTCTCTGATATGTACACGCACCCGTCTCGTCTCTGGCTTTCGGTCTAGTTGCTCCGCGCACCGTCCTTGGCAGCTCTGAGCTCGTTCATCTTTGCCACGCGCAACTTGAACTCGGCGTACTGGCACTTCTCGTAGCTGTGTCTCTCGTCCTGTAAATAATCACGGAGGGGTCAGAGAGTGGGCTGTGTAGCTGTGTGCGGGGGATCTGGATCTGGATCGTCTGGCGTACCTCGCACTTCCACGGCATGTACCACGTCTCTTGCCGACACCGGTTGAGGGGGATCAGGAGGTGGGCGCAGCTGTCACGATATGCCATGGGGACCTTGGCATCGCGCATCTCCTCGCGGGTCGCAGCTGTTTCGCAAGAGGAACTGTCAGTCGGGGACAATCGACGAAATTGAGAAGGACGACCAAAACGCACCCCGGGGGGTCTCGGCGGAGCTGCCGTGAGCCATGTTTGCTGGTTGCAATTGGGGGCGGCTTGCGTCTACAATTGCGAGGGGTTGTGGTGGGTGGTGGTGGTGGTGATGCTTCCTTCCAAGAAGCTCTGGTGTCGCTGCACCAAAAAGCCGTGGTGGAGCTTCCGTCATTGGTGGGTGGTTCGAGCAGCAAGGGAAGCTTGGGGCACGTGCGATATCACGTGGCTTTCATTGCTTCGGTGAGTTCTGGATTCAGAGCCAAGCCATTCAGATTTATGAGCCTTTCTGACAGCAAGGTGCACATAGTAATCTTTGACCAGCAAACGTCAGTTAAACTTCACTCTTTTTTTCCAAAAAAAAAAAAAAAAAATTAAAAAAAATTTGCTCTTCGAGGGGTAACAAGCTAAACCTCGGACTGTTTGCTGCTGCTTGTTGTATTCTCGAGGCGATGCAGCGCAAGGTGCACGAGCCACTCCCCCTTCTCACTTTTTCTGCTGTGTTGCCCCACACTTCGCGACAACATCACCATTGGCCCAATTGGGAAGTCAAGAGTTGAAGTTGCCAACTGCCAAGATTTTTTAACTTTTTTTTTATTTTTATTCTTTTCTTTCAACTGTGGCCCTGATTATGAAGAATGCCTCTCAACTGACCATCATTCTCGGGGCCGCCCATTCTCACTCTCAACTATTAATTAGGGAGCGTATGGACAATAAAGCAGTTATCAAGTCAACATTCAACATGTTCCCATTTCTGTCTCTGCATGACACACACGAACGCAGTATGCTATGCGAATAGAAATCCATTGTACAACAACTTGTTTTGAGCCTGATGCTTCAGTATCTTGCAAACGCCGGCATGTTTTTGCTCCGCATTATTTAGTCAGCCAGGTAGTTACAATCTGGGCAGACTTCATAGCCTTGACTCGGTGTCTAGGGGGCGTAGTCTTGACAGGCCCTCAATTTGTGAGTACCACAGATGGTTTATTCATCCGATCTCCTCGGTCCCTACGCGTGCAGATCTGAGGTAGCATTTTCCTTGCAGGCACCTTAGCCGGGAACACACCTCGATGTCTACCACTCCCGCTTTCGCCTCCCTTCCCTGCATGCTTACTCTGGGCAGGCCTCTCTAAATTCATTCATAACCCTTCTCCTTCTCTTCTGCCTTCACAACATCACCACATTCGTTTACAATCTCTTCTCTTCTCCCACATACGTCGGGATCCATCCTGGCAGACATCCACAATGAAGACGCTCGCCACCTTCTTGGTGTTCATGGGGATCTTCTCAGCTCATGTCCAAGCACTGGCCCCGCTCCCACCCAAGAAGAAGGTTGTACTACGCCCGGGTCCCAATGGCGGCAACACCACCTTTGATCAGCTCATTGATCACTCCAACCCTTCTCTCGGCACCTTTCCTCAGCGTTATTGGTGGAACACCACATACTGGGGAGGGCTCGGGTTTCCGGTACGCAGCAGTCCCACCTTGGCATTGTCTCCGAACGTAGGGCTTACTTTAGCAGGTCATCTTCAACACCCCAGGCGAGAGTGCGGGAGACTTTTATGGCGACATTTTGACAAATGAGACGCTGCCGGGGCTGTACGCGCAAGCCGTCAGGGGTGCCGTTGTCATGCTGGAACGTACGTTGACGTCTTCAAGGAAATTTTGGCCATTATCCCCGAAGCTCACCTCATTTTAGACCGTTACTGGGGAAAATCGTCTCCTTACCAAGTTCTCGATACACAGAATCTGACACACCTCACTCTGAAAAACTCGATTGACGATGTCGTTCGCTTTGCTCGCACCGTCAGGCTTCCATTCGACCGTTCTGGCAGGACCAATGCGCCGCGGGCTGTAAGTAGCTACTCCTTCATCTTGATGTTTCCCCTGCAAAGAGTTGACTCTTTTAGCCCTGGGTCATGGCAGGCTTTAGTTACTCTGGCGCCCTCGCGGCGTGGATCAACAAGTTATCCCCGGGTACGTTTTGGGCATACCACGCCAGCAGCGCTCCCGTCGAAGCAATTCACGATTTCTGGCAGTACTGGGAGCCGGTCCGCAAAGGAATGCCACAAAACTGCAGCAATGACATGATCCTCATAGCCGACCATGTGGATAAAATGCTTGAAAGCGACAGCGAAACCGAGATTCGCGAGCTCAAAGCCATGTTTGGTCTGGAAGATCTACAGTCGCAGTCCGATTTTGCGTCGTAAGTGTTGTTTTCAGTTGAAAAATTACTTTATAGGACGGCACTGACCGCATAACTCGTGTAATAGCATGCTCGTAGACCCTTTAAGCCGCTGGCAGAGCATAAGTAAGCTATTGGGATATATTTCCTTGTGCTTTGGTGCTGCCCATGGTAAGAAATTCAACTGACTCTTCTTCAAAACACAGCCCCAATAGCAAGATACGACATCTTCTATCAAATGTGCGATTCCATCCAGGGCGTGCGGCCTGTAGAGCTGGACCCCGACGTATTCCGCCCGAGCACATATACTCCGACGCCTATCGACCCCGAACGGGAAGTCTCCGCCGATGGAGTTGGGCTGCAGAGAGCTCTCGGCAATTATGCCGAGTGGTTCACCAACGAATTCCTTCCTCTCAAGCGTGAGATTCCCTCTGCAACGCATAACACCTACCTACCTTACCTACCTATCACTAGTTCTCTCTCTCATCGAACCACATCGACTAACCAGTGTGGGCGACTACAGGTTGCCAGGGGCCCGAGTATTCGCAACCCAACAACACCAACTCAGTCGAATGCCTGGTCTGGGACAATGCCACCAATCCTAAATTTACTGACCTATCCGTCGACAACCCCTGGAACCGCCAATGGATCTGGATGGTCTGCAACGAGCCCTTCTTCTATTTCCAGACCGCAGCGCCCCCGGGACATCCATCCCTTTCCTCCCGCGCGAACAACGCGGAATATTATGACCGTCTGTGTCGAAATTTTTTTCCGTCGCAACGACAGGCCAAGTCAAGCGCATCCAATGGCAGGACGGCCGAGGCGCTGAACGCCATGACGGATGGGTGGTTCGTCAACACCACCAGGTTGTTGTGGGTGAACGGGTAAGAAGATTTCAAGGGAAAAAAACCAGCCGTTCGTTTGGTTTTGGGCATTTAGACCTGAAAATACTGACATCGTTTTTTTTTTTTTTTTTTATCTTTAGTGAGTTTGATCCCTGGCGTTCGGCCTCCGTGTCGAGCGAATTCCGACCGGGAGGTCCGCTCCAGAGCACCGATGACACTCCAGTGTATCTGATCAAGGGGGCACGGCACTGCAATGACCTATTCACTTGGTGGGGTGAACGGAACCAGGAGATTGGGCTCGTGCAGCAGCAGGCCGTCGCGAAGATGTCCGGGTGGGTGAAGGATTTTTACAATTCGACGAAGCGCCACCAGGCTGGATGGGCTTGGTGAAGGGTCTTGGAAGGACCCCGTTGGGACCGCCACGTCCAGTGGCGTTCAAGGAGCGCCTGCTTCAAGCACTGACAAAGCAACTTGTTCAGCCTTCATGGAGCTTTTTCCTGGCGACGGGACGGGGTAGACTGATAGGGGTTCTATCTACTCTAATCGTTGGCGATGAATGGATAGCTTTGTCAGTAGTCACTGAGATGAAAAGTGAATATAAAACAGGATGAAGCGTTTCGGGGACGTGCTTCTGTACACCTTGAACCCGTGCTGGAGCATTTCTGGGTTTCAGACTAGAAGGGATGAAGAACACACCCCAGGCCAACGAAGCCAGTTGGGCAGTGCGCGGTTATTGTGACCAGCAGCTGACAGAAAAGCGGTTTGTGAACTTGAACGTAGAGTTGTCCCGACACATGTGCTTTTTTTGGTTCGCGATCATACTACAATCCATGAGAGAGCGTATTAATGTTGAGATGAAAAACTAAATTCATTCCGTTTGAGCTGCTGTGCAGGATAACGACTATCCTATGACTCAAACGACATATTGAGTCTATAAAAGTCCGTGAGGCAATCTGACGCTTGCAGAGATGTGAGAGTTAAAGCCAGCCTTCCACTCTTCTTCCACACTGCATATTGTGCCCAATCTTATACCCTTACTAATCACAACTTTACCCTCCCACCGTCCAGTTGTGTCCATTCCCTCTCGCCAAATGGCTCGTATCTGGATCCATTCAGCCAGAACAGCCTATCTTCTCCTACATTCTTTGGGTTTACGCTCTGCTGCCGTAGGAAGTGCTTTTGGTGCTTCATCGTCCCCGTTGTCTGCAATCCCACCTCCTTCACGACCCGCAAAAACAGCGGAACGGCATACCGAGGCAGAGTTGCTCTCGCGTGGGTCGCCAGACTTTCCATCAGTTCTGGAGTAAGGTTGGGAGTGTCAAAGGCAATGGCCGCGCATCCAGCTCGCCCGTCGTGATTGGGAAGCTGGACCCCATAAACGTTGGCTTCTTGCACAGCGGGGTGCAGCCCGAGAGCGTGAGCGACCTCCTCTGTCGAGACGTTCTCACTCTTCCAGCGGAACGTATCGCCGATGCGGTCTGAGAAGAAGACGCGACCTTCGTTATCCCATCGTAGGACATCGCCTGATCGGAACCTGGTTGGTCGGTCGGCGTTAGCGTCTCAGCCAGAAAAAAAAAAGGGGGTAGAAGTGGGCCATTGAAAAGAACTAGGCAGGGGCTCCATACCAAGCGTCTCCTTTTTTGAACACATCGCGCATGATCTTCGAACTAGTGGCGTTCTTGTTCCCGAAATAACCCTGAAACTTCTTGCCGATGTCGTCGGCGGGGAGCTTGGCGAGAAATTCACCTGGCTCGCCATCTTTGACCCGTCGACAGAAGCCGGTCTCGGGATCTCGCCAAGGCATCTGGGTTTCGTCGTCGAGCTCAACAATTGCAGAGTTGCCCTTGATAAATGCCTTGGAGAATACTCCGAACCGACCCACGGCGCCCTTGCCAAACGAGTTGCGAGCAACATTCCACAGCCCTTGAGTTCCTTCGGTGGCAGCATAGATCTCGTAGATGGTCTGTACCGCGAGTCAGAACGTGCGTGCATCAAGCAAAAAGCGGGCCAGACCATACCTCGATCCCAAACCTTTCTTTGAACTTATCCCAGACATCGGGCCGTAACCCATTGCCGACTGCCACCCGGACACAGTGCTTCTTGTCCAGATTCTCCCCGGTCACCGGATCGATCTCGGGTGGCGCGACAGTCAAATACCGACAAGTCTCGCCCACGTACTGAATGATGGTCGACTTTGTGGCTCTCACCTCCTTCCAGAATGTTTTAGTTGAGAACTTGCGGCCGATTGCGAGCGTTGCTGCCCTCGTCAAAACGCCACAGGCGCCCAAGCACGAGGCAGAACTGTGGTAAAGCGGCATGCACTGAAATTTATACACTGTCAGTCACAGTTCGCTGATATGGAGCAAAGATAGATGGCCGGTCCGAACTCACCGTATAGAAGACATCATCCTTTCGCATCCCCGTGCCGACAGCCGCCAACCCACTACCAATGAACAGCTTGGCCCAGCTAATGATGGCCGCTTTGGGAAGGCCGGTCGTGCCGCTGGTGTATATCAGGATGGCTGTGCCGACATAATTGTCCTCCTTCCTCAGCTCGTCCGGATACCTGACTGCCTCGACGCTCTCCACCTCCGCTTCGACGTCCCTCGTGACAGTGACAAAATCCACGCCCGGAATTTTCTCCCTCACCTCGCTTGTCAGATTCCCTTCCACCAGAGGATCAACAAGCGCCAGCTTCGCCGTGCTCTCCCGCATGCAATGCGCCAGCGCATCGCCTTGGAGCTGGTAGTTGATAAACGCGGGCCTCGCGCCGATGCTCCAGATGCCAAACCACAAGAACACGAACATGGCAGAGTTTTGGTAGTCGAGCGCCACGATGTCGCCCTTGCTGACTCCTTTGCGGTTTTTCAGCCAGGTTCCATATCGCAGCACAATGTCGTAAGTCTCCGCATAGGTGTACGACTGGTCTTCGAACAGGATGAACGGCTTGTTGGCCGTCGACTTGGCGCGGGCGTGGTCTTCGAGCATGTAAAAGAAGTTCAGCTTGCCTGCGCGGACGGCGAGGGCGATGTTGACGAGGGAGCGGCCAATGATTTTGGCGAAGATGAGGTCGTGCTCGAGACCCAGGCGGGCGGACAGGTACTTGGAGCCCAGGACGGCGGCGGCTGCCCCCAGGGCCAGAGAACTCATCTTGGTTGTCTTTTGCGTTCGAAACGCTTTGAGAAAATCGCCAGGTTGTTTCAAAAGATTACACTAGGTATGTAGATACCTATTTTCAGCCGTCTCCGGCACTCATTGGACCTGGCAGGTTCTTATCGTCATGATACTTCAAGGACACTGGGGGGGATTTACATGTTCTTAAGTTGGACCCAGGTTACTGACCGGGTTGCGGCGAGGATCTAGTCCTGTTTTGGTGACATGTGGTTGGCGTGAGGGGAAGTTTGGCGATGTACCGAGGCATAATAATGTGCAGTGTGATCCGTTGCACGACTAAAAGAAAATCTGGAGAGGCGGGGATCAACAAGTTTGTTATGTCCGGAATAAAATGCCCCACTTCCCCGCACAACTATTGTGCTCTTGGCGATGCTTAAACAGTGGAGGATGACGCTTCATTAGATCCCGGGCGGCACCATGTGGGCTTGTGGATAAGTTAATGTCAGGGACGCCAAAACGCCTGCACTCATCCATCTTGTTGGGAGACTCTTGGTGAGGCATCGTTCTCAGCATATATTCAGGCCTTTACCAAGGGTCTGCATGTTGTGATTCTTCACAACTTCACCCTTGATTTCTTCCTACCCCCCATACTTCTGAACCGGCGGCTAGGAGAACTCTCACCACTTTTTCTTGAATAAAGCTGACGGGCAGTTTTTAAGTCTCAGGATATCAGGATAAGGATAATTGAGGGCGGATTTGTAGTGATGTATAGGTAGGATCAACCTGACCGTTTTGAGACTTCTCGGTATGATGAGGTAATAGCCTAGGCCCTGGACATAGAAGTGACAAAGAAATAGATGACGATCCAGAAGTGACACTAAGCTGGAGAACTAGCGGATGATAAGACTCAGTCTTTGACGTGGATCGATACAGTATCTCTCTAGGTCGTAGGTTGTGCGCGATGATAGCACCCTGTTAGAACCACGTTGGACCAAACCACTACTTGATCTCAACCAATGACCCCTTTTACATGCGAGGGGTTCGTAAATGAAGACCATAGTAAATCACAGCAAATACCACTTTCATCTGGTGCTCCTTTACTGAGGCAGCCGGAATCTGAATCTATTTTCAATGGTAAAAACCCCTATGCTGTATACCGAACGCTGTGACAGAGTTGTAGGTTTAAGAGCTTGGAGTGTGAACGGAATATGCAGGGGGTCTCATTGTAGGATAGATGCACTACATACAACTTCGATATAGGAAGATCTTTGCCTCATCTCCATTCGTCCCGAGATCCTTTTGTATTTATTTCAATGCAGCGGAACCTTCATTGTGCGGTGAGCTTTCCATCCCTTCGCGCTAATCTCGTTGATATGGTGTGGACAGTTTATCCCCCCCACAAAAAAAAACAGAGAAAGCTTGGCTCTACACATGATGATATCAAATCATCGCACTGGTTACTCCTAGGTACGATCAACCAAATCTTTATCCTCGACATGGACAGAATCTGTTCACCAACCATAAGGAATATAGGTACCTGCTTTTGCTGTCATGTATTATTTATAGAACCACTCGAAAATTGTCGTGTTCCGAACATCGGTTCTGTATATTAGCCGATATATTAGTTGGATGGAAAATTTGTAACGGCAATATCTGCAGCATTACATTCAGCACTTTATCCATGCTCGATTATTGGTTCGCCTCTGATCTCAGCTGAGATGTAGACAACAATAGCACAACGTATATTGAAATGACCCAGCGACCGGGTCATTGAAGGGCTGTTTTTAGACATTTTCGTACTTCAAGTTGCTTTGCCATTCATGTAACCCGCCTGGATGCTCCGTGATATATATGTTAATATCCATCTCGAGCTTCTTTTTCAGCGCCAAGGAGCCCGGCTCGACCGTGCCGAACGGGATCCTTCGAGATTTCCTTTCCCGAGTCGAAGGATAAAATGAGTTGACATCCCCTACTGTTTTGTTCAGCACCGACCTGCTCATCGTCCTCGTCCTGCTCTCTCCGTTCCTGTTCCACGTACAGAAAATTTCATTACCGAAGATGATCTCTCACGTAATCCTCTGCTTGGGCATGGCGGCCAGGTAAGATATGAAATCTGGGGCAAGCTCAGAATCGCTGAGTAGTTGGCAATCGCTTACAATGAGATCAGCGCCGTTTTGGGTCAGCAAATCACATTGACGCCAACGACCATCAAAACCGGACGCACAGAGGGACTGCCCACCATCACGCGCACCGTCACGACAACGGCCAGCTACATCAAGGAGGTGACTGCCACCGTCACTGCCACCACCACCAAGACGGCACCACCATCAACCATCACCAGCACCAGCACGCGCACAGTAATATCGACTGTGAGCCAAGCATGCGGCGCTCCTTGCCCAACAGTCACGACAACCGCGACGGCTTGCAGAAGCTGCCTGGTACCTCAATGCACCGTCACCGAAGCCTTGACCAGGCCTTGCGGATGCAGCGGTGCATTGCCCACGAAAGCTGTCTCCTTCCCATGCAGCGACCCCGATGCATGCGCAAACATTGGATGCACCACCGTCTATGCCGTTCAAACTGCTCGGTGTTAAGGGATGATGAAAGTGTGAGCATCGGTCTGGGAAAAGCAGCCGGTTGTCAGTGGGGTTTGCAGGATTATTGTTTCGTAGATGCAAAAGCGCAGCTTTCATGTATTTAGCAGCTGCCATCTCGGGTGGCATCTTGGGTTTCTGCATCCCAATTTCTTTTTTTATTTTATTTTCTCCACCTATGCTCGAGGACGCATGAGTGGTTGGAAGAAAGAAAAAAAAGATATGTAAATACATGCCTACACACACCACATGTCATATCTTCGAATTATGCCGGTCATTGTTCATTTTTTTATGCAGTCCGTTGCTCCGTTGTCCCACGCAAACACAGCACAGTCAGCACTCAAAATTATCTTGACCAAGCACGTTGAGGCTTGGAAGCGGATCTACTGTGGAGGTTTTCTTGGCGCCAACCTGGATCAAAAGATTCCGCTTCTTTTTTTGATGCAGATTGCGGTGGAAATGTGGAACCACTGCTGGCAAGCCACCATCCAACGTGACATTTTAACTGTCTGAAACGCATGGGTGTGGCACGCAGCCGCCGGGGACTCTTTTTGTCGACGTTTCCCATTGGCTAAATCGACCCCAAACATGCAAGCTGGTCTTCAATGCGACTTTGCAGTAAAAACAGCTCCCACCACAGCACCAATATGCCAAATTTGGGGTCCCTGAACATTAATTACCTGCTTCTGCTTATGTATTTCATCCGAGACTCAAAATACACGACTTGACAAATTGTCAATGTTTTGTTTAGAAGCCTAAACATCGCACGTGGTCCTGGGATTCTGGTGAGCTGAGTCACAGATGTCTCCGGTTGTGACGGCTGAGTTTTAGCCCAAGAAAAAAAGGGCTGGTATCCGTTTCGGGGTCCAGATGGCAGTTTCGCTCAGAGCATCTGCGTGCGTGTGCTTCTGTGACAGTGTGGACGGAAAAAGAGGTTGGCGAAGGATGCAGCGCCAACCGCATTAACGCCGGCTGGATTTGTGCCCGAGCCCTGCCTCGTTGTCGCGTCCACCACGTGGGACATGATAAGTCGCGGGTTCCCCTTGCTTAAATTCCAAAGCCCAAAAACTTAACAACTGTTTCTTTGTTCGCATCATCATTGGGCAGCCAGTTCATCAGTCACCCAATCCCGTGCTCAGAATTTACAGTCAGTATTGACAAGTGCATCGAAAAAAAAAACAGCCTGACAGTCACCTGGCTCCTTGAATGAGTCCAGTCGATGTGCATTTACTAGATAAATAAGGTAATTAATTAGTACCAGCTCCCCCCTCCCCCCCCAAAGGTGGACAACAAGCCAAATTCATACACATATCATATTTGCAAGCTCAGTTTTTGCGTCCTGATTGTCATATTGCCTACGTTTGCCACAAGGCATAGCTCGACGTCAAAATGCCGACAAGACTTTCTTTGTCCATGCTAACAAAGCACTCAGATCAACAATCTCGAGGACGATCACCTCCATCATCCTTTGCTCCCGAGGAATGCGGGCAGCCCTTTTTTGCGGCTCGACAAAAGCGTCACAAAAAGTCATCATCTTCTCCTCGCATCATGCTGAGCGGGAAGGTTGCCTCTCCTGAGAGAGGGGGTTTCAGTTTCCGTCGACTAGGCGCGAACCTCTCAGTTAGCTCTCCTCCTGCCGCCGAAGCAGCGTCTGCCAGCCATTCGGCAACTTCAAGCATTCCGAGTCCGCCCCCGAGATTTGGCGCACACGAGGACACGATATTGTTTCCAAAAGTCTATGAAGATGCCTGGGGTGGCCACGATGCGGTGCGCACCGACATCGACCGGGCACGAATATTCCTGTACCGCATTGCTTCGATGAGTGGCGACAGCTTCATCACCAATTCGCTGCGATCCATCATTGGAGACCCAAACCACAGCCGCACGATCCCCTCACTCGCGTTTGCCGTCCAAACAATCGTCTACAAAAACTATCACGCCACATTCGCTGCCACCCCGTTACTCCAGGCGGTCCGTTTCATGCTTATCAAGGCCAACGTTCCCTCGACGGCAACACACTACGGTGCGGACCGCGACAAGTGCAGAGCTGTGCTGGACTTTTTCTTCGACCCGTCGATCCACCGAAACCTCAGCCCGCTACCTCCAGGCGACCTCATCCAGTATCCGTATCCCTCAGGGCGTCTGAGGGTTTGCATCATAGGAGGGGGGCCAACGGGCCTTGCGTCCGCCATCTCACTCGCCGAGAAAGGGGCGGGAAAGGTTGAGGTGCACGTGTGGGAAAGGAGGTGGATTGTGCGGCCTGATGGGGTGGTTGACTATCCCGCCACCGCCAAGCGCCGCGACCAGGTCGTTACGCTGCAGGACACCGTGACGAATCTTTTGAGCCCGGAATCATTCCAGGCGCTGTTTGCCGGTCGTCCAGAGAGGGTTTGGCCCGGCAGCGCAAACATCCAAATTCGCAAAGTCGAGGATAGGTTCCTCCAGCACTGCCAAACGGATCGATTCCGAGGTCTCATTTATCTGCACGCCGAGGGTGTCACCAGGGAAGAACTCGCAGCCGGCAAGTGTGGAGACTTCCATGTGCTTTTGGGGACAGATGGCGCCGCCAGCTGGGTGAGGAAGGGATATTTCCAAGGTTACGAAAAGGAGAGGGGACGCAGCTATGCGCTTGGTCTCGCCTTTGATCGGGGATCCAAGCAAGGGCTGCCGTGGAGTCAGCCCCTAAACATGTTCTTAACTCTGGGGCAAACTCGGTATCTGCTGAACGCCAGTGACCACGACGGGCGAGGGTACCTCAACATGCAGCTCACGGAAGAGGAGTGGGACAAAATGGTCAGCCTGGATGGCCAGCCAATTCACTTTGGGAGACCCGGATGCCTGCGACGGCCAGATGGAAGCATCCCGGACGGGTTCGGTGAGAGCCAGGTTTTTGCTCCATCCGAGGACAGAAACTCAAATTTGTGGAAATCGATCGAGGATGGGCTGAAGCTGTTTGGCTTCAAAGAGAGCGAGGTCATCAACGTGGTGCGCATCCCAATCGTCGTGCAAGCGGTCCGAGAGGGTGTGCAGACCCTCCCGCTCGAGGACTCCAGATCTGTCCATCGGCCGCACGCACTCGTCGCGGTTGCCGGTGATGCAGCAATGACTGTTCACTTTTGGCCAGGCCGCGGTCTGAACAGCGGCATCAAATCCGGCATCGCGCTCGGAGACGAGATCTGCCATGCGCTTCGAGGTGGCAGATTTGCCGGACTGGAGCTCAGCGCAATGAAGGAGTACAATGACTTCATCATGAAGTTGCAAAACCGTGAGCATGACAAACGCAGCATCCCAATTCTCAACCAATCGGGCACCCCCGAGACACTCGGCTGGCTCTTGAGCAATGCGCAATCAGTACCCGACGAGGTAGCCATTGAGTGGTAAGTTAACCATCCCCTCCTCCTCAAACCCGTATCAAACCAAAACTAACCGCGCACGCGTCCAGGCTCGTTGGTGCCATGACCCAAATTGCTGATCGTCTCGAGCAGAGACCTGACTGGCATTTCCCCCATGAAGCAAACATTGAGCCGCAGATCCGCATCGTCCTTCGTCAGCTCCACAGTCTCACTCTGCGCGAGATGGCCGTCAGCTTCCCGTGGCCAACTCGGGAGATGGCAGGTGCTGAGGTGCTGCCTATCCGATCCATGAAGCCGGAGGAGAAGCAAAAGTGGCTGCAATCACTCTGGGGGATACTCAACAACGAGAAAAAGAAGGATACCACGCGTGGCCGCTCACCAAATCCCGCAGTCTCTAAAGCTCGCTTTGAAGCACCCCGGCTGGGCGGTGACAGGGCGAGGTCGAAATCACCGATGCCAGCTCCAAGCCCGCAAGCATATCCAAACGTGCCGCCACTATCTCCTCAGATCGACGCGCTGAACCTGAACGCATTGTCATTGGGAGATTCAGTGAATGCATCGCTGCATCACAGCGATGCAGGGAAACTGTCGCCCATCCCCTCAACACAGTCGAGCTGGGAGCGTTCACGACGATACAGCTACAACAACAGCCTGTCTGTTCCCGGAAGCACTAGCAGTGAAGATGAAAGATATCGACCATATCAGCCGCCCGGTGCTGACAGGTACCGCTTCAGCAATGGGGAAGCGGGAGGATATGGGACTCTGCCGCTATCACCACCGCGCTCAGTCAGTCCAATCTCTGGTTATGGCGGCGGCGATGTCGGGTTGACAAGACTCCTCAGCGTCAAGAAGCCCAATGCATCCGTCTTGTCGGAAGCGATGGCTTTGGCCCTGTTCCGTGTTGATGATAAATGAAAGTGATGTCTCGGTGGGAAGAGAATTCAGGGCGAACAAGAATTCACCAACCTAATACTGTATCATATTATTTTGATTTTGGCAACTCCGTTTCAATCTGGATACGGGGGGCTTTCCATTAATCTTGTTTCCATCAAGAATTGTGTCGGAATGGGAGCACAGTGATTGCTTTTGTTGCAAGCGTGGAAAAAAAGAAAAGTGGTGTAATTCGGCCGGGCTGGGGGATGTTTGTATTTTAATAATTGATTTTTTTTGAACTCGACAAGCATTTGCGAAGATCCCAAAGCCGATCCTGCCTCTTTGCGCCTCTGTTGGGTTGACAAGTCTGTCTTTGTTGGCCATTGATTCCCACAAGGATAAGTGATAGTGTTTTTTCTCCTCGGAGACAGTCATTCCTCCTTCAAGTGTGGACGCCAATTTGTGATGGGTACCTACCTATGGATTCTGCGCAGATGACTTCACCGACACCTAAGGTTTACATTGAGATTGACTCCATGGTGGACACAAGTGCTGTCCTGGCTCCTTACAATAATAAATGACTGACCGCTTAGTTTCATCCACAGCGGTGACACACCCCTGTGTTGACCTCCACATCTTGGACAACTTGGCTGGGTGAGGAAAAAGGGGTCTAGGTAAGGTAGAAATGAATCCTTTCCCGCCCAACCCCTGCTAGCGGGTAACTGACAGCGGTCAGCCGCGTTGCTGCAGTGTGACCCTCAGGGGAATCCCCGAGCAGTTTTGCACACCAAATTGTTCGTTGCCCATCGGGTAGCGGAGTGACGTGTAGATCTCTAGATCTTCTCCACCCCTCCACTGAAGATCTTCCCTTCCACGCCCCACTTAACGCGATGAAGTTGAGATTGCCCAGGGACGCCATCCCCAATCCAAGTTTAGCGGGGGTCCAAATCCAGCAGGGTCAACTGCGAAGATCGGTCCAAGTTTAGTGTAGCGCAATCTCTCGACGGCATCTCCCGCCCACCAAGAGGCATGCAGGATATCGCTCGGCGTCTCTTCAGGTCTAGGTCAGTTGTAGATCACTAGATGTTTGAATTGCGCGGTGAAGATCAGGACGAAGAGAAGAAACGGAGGAGAAGAAAAAAATAAGTATATATCGCGAGATTCTGCCTGCCATCATCCAGTCTTTTTTTTGATCATCACTCTCAGCATCAACTCAATCATCTTAATCACTAATCAACTACCTTCCTCTCTAATACCAACTCATCACCCTTTTTTTGCAACCACCAGCAACCCTTCAATACCGCCACCATGAAGTTCACCTCATCCATCATCCTCGCCGCTGCCGCTAACGGCGTCTTCGGTGCCGCAGTCCCCGCTGTCCCCGCTGTCCCCGCGGTTCCAGCAGTCCCTGCAGTCCCCGCAGTGCCCGCAATCCCCGACAATGTCAATGTCGACACCAAGATCGTTGACGGCGTTGTTGGCGATGCCGTTACCGTTGGCGCCGCTGTCGTTGGCACCGCTACCACTGTTGCCACGGGCGCTGTCGCCGAGCTTGTCAGCCTGGTCGCTCCCGTCCTCCCCAATGTGGGAATCCTCAGGCAGAACCTCGCCAGCTACTTGGGCTTCATCAACTTTGACCTCCCCAAGGTCGACCTGTCCGTCGTCGACAGCTTGAACATTATCAAGACCGCTCAGATCATCGTCGACGGCACTGGCGTCACCAAGGTCTACAACTTCGCCATCGAGCGCGTCGTCGAGACCACCACCGCCGTCACCGGCAACACCGCCGCCGGCCCTGTCGTCGCCGACGTCCTCGCTACCCTCAAGGGCGTCAACGTCGACGCTACCCTCGCCTACTTCCAGCACATCGCCGACGTCCTCCCCACCAACGTCAACGCCAACTCCCTCTTCGCCATCGTCGTCCCCGAGGGTATCACTCTCAACGAGTACCTCGGCCTCGTCGGCACCGTCGAGGGCACCGTCACCAACGCCCTCAAGGAGATCAAGGTTGTCCGCCTCATCAACGGCAAGCTTGTCACCCTCACCGTTGGCCTCCGCGTTCTCAATGTTGCCGTCAGCAAGACCTGGACCGTCACCATCAGTAAGTACCTAACCTTTACAAACCTAAATCTGATTGTTTTACTTTTTAAAATCCTTGGCGCTAACCATTTCGCGACAGACAACTAAGTTGAACTTTGGGTTGCACATTTGAGTCACCGGTTGAGTTGAGTACCTAACCTACCTATTGAAGGGCTAGGGGGGGAGGGAGGGATATCTGGTGGAAAGTTGATTGGAATTGCTGAAAAAAAAGGGGCAAATGAGAAGGGGGGAGGAGTACATAGTAGTTTTACCATAATAGTTTTTTGTGTTTAATGTTTATAATATAATACCATCATCTGTTGAAGACAAATTTCTCGATTTGCCTGAAAAGTTTTTTTTTTTTTTTTTTTTTTTTTTTTTTTGTGATCAACTTCTTTGCTAATGAATTTCAATGATTGAAAGACTAATAATTACTGTATATTTTGCATTTGGGTACTTTCTTGCATACTTTAAGCTGCATTAGAAACTCACGCGAACCAAAAAAGATGTCTTTACACAAATTCATGGTAAAAAAAAAAAAAAAAAAAAAAAAGCAGGAGAAACACGTCATTTTCGAAAGAGCCACGACCCATACAAACAAAAGCCAGCCCAGTAGTACGGTGCAGAAGTGTTTGGATGGTCCATGATGCTTAGCACCGCCTCCTGGAGTGCCACTGCCAGGTTAATCACGGTGTCCGGATCAACCTCTGAGAGCTGGGCGTCGACATTCTCGTAGAAGGCGTCAGAGAACGCACGACCAGCGGCGCTGGGGATGGGCCAGGAAGCGCCGATGACCGACGCAGCGCCGGCGCAGAGCAAACCTGTGATAAGCCCCAGAGACTCGTCCCCGACTGACACGGTCTGGGAAGCCGAGTCGCATCCGACAAGAACTACCAGGGGTGCCGCGAGCTGAAGGTTGAAGACATCTGGGACCGTCAGATTGGATCGCGCGGTATCAAGGCTAGTATCAGGAGAATCCGACAACAGGATGGCGTCAAAGTCGCTGCTCGGATCGGATATGTCTTTTAAAAGCACATCTCTCAAGTTATGGGCGTTCCCTGGATCTTTTGCGGAAATTTGGCCCGCTGGAGTCGCTTTGTGCGCGGCCGTATTACTATTGATGCCCTCAGTGCCATCATCTGGTTGTATTTTATGAGACGCCGGCTCTGCCTCTGGAGCCAAGACAAGACATTGCTTGAGCGGATCGTCAACGGCAAACCTGCAATGTCCATGATAATGGATCAACCTGGCCTCAGCAGCTGCTGTCGCAAAGGCCTTCTTTGAAGCCCGCTCGCCGCAAAACGAACGGCGGTTTCTGCTGTCCACGCTGGCTAGGCGCTCCATCTGGTTGTAGATGGCCCTGGCCTCCCCTTCAACATCCAGCACCCCGAAGAATACCGAGCTTCGCGCTTCGTCCTTGACCTTTTCCCTACTCCTCGTGAGACAAATTTGCGTTATGGAAAGGTTTGGGGCGTATGCCACCGGGTTACGCTCGATCAGGGGAATGCCATCCCGCTCGTGTGGATGATTCCCATTATTGCTGACCCTCAGGGCGTGAAGTGGTAGTGATGACAGAAAACTGGTCGTGGAGAATACGAGAAGGTCTCCGGGTTTTGTGGCGGCCACGACAGGTGAAATCAGAAGATCCAGTTGGCGCATCGGCTTGAACGGATCCTTCAGGCTGTCTCGTCGGAGACAATCTCTCCGTTTCTCGGCGGTGTCAAAGTGATCTCGCATCCACTTCCCAACCTGGGTAATTCCAATGGGCAAGAGAGAAGACGCGCAGCTTTCCGCTGGGCTGCAGCTGTTAGCCGTCAAGACGTAGATCGAGTCGCGGTGCAGAACCCAGTCCACAAATATGACATCTCTCTTTTCCCCAGTTGGTTGTTGAAGCTCGTCCGTCTCAGATGACAGGGCCTTCAAGTCGTCGATGCCGCGAACAATCCCATCTCTCAAGAAGACAAACTCTTTGAACGATTCGTGCTTGCGCATCTCGTCCTCGACTTCCTCAAGGTTTTGTTGTAGATAGACCTTCTCCGTCGCCGGGGAGACGCTAAGGGCCACCTGCAGTGATGTCAACCTTTGGTACAGTTCGTTGGCGGATTCATCGCGTGCAATTTTTTGCCTGATGGAGGCGGGCACCATAACGCCGATTCCTAGAAGGTCACTTAAGCTCCTTGCTTTTCGTTTCTGACTCCACAACCACATTGCCTGGTTGTTCTGGCTCGCAATGCTTATGCCGATGGCCCACTGATAAAGATCACACACCTGCTTGGCTGAAACAAACTGTTGCTTTTGTCGCAAGGCCTTGAGGCTTCCCAGCGCAGATAGCTCTCGTCTCAGCCGATCGCAAGCAGACTCGAGGTACTCGAGGCTCGTAAAGATGGTCTCATCGGACACAACGCGTGGGTACAGACTTTTCATCAATAAATGTACTCGACTGACTGCATGACAAGAGATCATGACTTGCTGCAAGGAGCGGGCAGATTCAAAGATGGCAGTCGCTTTCAGGTAATCCTGTTCAGCCGCGCTGAGAAACGGAATTCCTTTCACAAGGTCGGCCTCTTTCTGAAACATCTGTAGGTGGCAGCTTCCTCTCATCATAAGCTTTATCGCTTCCTTGAATTTTGGACCCCGCGCTTGATACATGGCGATGAGTTCGTCGCAGATGCGAACCGCCTCCCACTCTTTAGTATTATCCGTCGGCCTCTTTGCCCCGGCTCCTATTAGCTGGGTAATCATCAGCTCGTCACAGTCCGCATTGATCCGCACCATATCGTCATCTGGTAGCTTGCTGGCGAGGAGGCGTGCTCGAGCGATAGACCTGTCGGCTTCGGCCTTCAGTGCCTCGTTGTCTTTCGTGCTCTTCCTTGAAACTTCAAACTGAATGGTTGCAACCAGGCAGAGCTTGTCGGCAGCTGTTTCTAGTTCCTCTTGCTGGTGGTCGAGCTGCGGATCAGCAGGGATGGTTGAGAGCAACCAGTTGACAATCTCCTGATGCGTCATCGATGAAGAGGCGCCGAGAGCGCTGGCGCGCCCGCTTTGGACAAAAGCCAGGTGGTAGGCGGCCTGTGACTCTGACTTGAGGCTCCGCTGACACGACAGGTTATAGAGCTCGAGCGCTAGCCGTTCCGACTCATCAAAGTTGCCAATTTGGAAGTGGCTCAGCGAGACGATGTGACCGGCCAGGTAAGCTAACATCCAATACTCGTGCCCGAGACAGTCGCGATAGAGGCTCTGACCAAGTTCCAACACCTTTCCGGCGTCACCTGCACCAGCATTCAACATGGCAAGGAGTTGCAGCTCCCGAAGCATTTGCTCTTTTACCATGCCTGTTTCTCTGCAAACATTATGAAGAACTTCCTGTACCTTGAAGTAGGTTGAAAAGTCGCCCTTGTGAAATGCGACCATGAGAACCTCTAGAGCGGTCTGAAGCACACCATAAGGAAACTTGGCATCGAGATGTCGGCACATTAGGTCGACGAGATCGGCGAGAAGGTTGTTTGATGTAGTCAAGCCGTGCTGCAGCCTCAAGAGGCGAACCTCGAGAGGACCCCAAACGTGGCCGCATGACTGAAATATACCCTCTGCTTCGTCTAGTCGGGATGCTGCGTCCTCCATTCGCCCTTTATTTATAACCTGCTTTGCAAGCTCGAGGCACCAAAGGCCCCGCAAAACCGGCGGGATACCATCGCATGTGAGAATGGATTCAAGTCTCTGTATAGCCTGATCGACTCCGACGCAGCTCGTGAACGTGGTCGTAATGCTGTGCATGTCATGATAACGTTGTTCGCGCTCGAGTTGTTGCATCAATGTTCCAAGCTTTCTAGTGGTAGCATTTCTTATCTCTTGATCGCGGCCTTTTCTTCCCTGCAGGAGCTGTCTTACGAGGGCGATTCTGGTTATTGAATGCTGCATCTCGAGATTCGTTTCGTCCCACATAGTTTCGTCGAGGGACTCAAGATGCTCCCGGGCATCGCGCAAGGCAGCGTCATCGTCATCCTCACTCCCTATTTCTCCTGTGCATCCCACAACCGAGACATAGGCTCTCTGCACGCCGAGTGCAAGTTGTTCGGTTCTGCTGACATGCAGCAAGGGAATCGCAGCGGCCTTGTCCAGGCAGTCCTTGGCGAGAATTGGGAATCCTCGGCGCATCAGAATGCGAGATGCCGCTCGGTGCAAGCGAATGAGGTCGGCATTAGAGATGTTTTCGAGGTCCGAAGCGGCGTCGAGGGTGGCCAGAGCCTCGTCGAAGTGGCTGAGGAGTGACTGGTCTCGCGCAGCTGTGATGGCGCTGGCGATGTCCGCTGCTGGATCGACTTTGTGTGAGACGAGTTGACCCTCCATTTTTGGTCCTTGAAGTAGTGTGTTATGCAGGAATCGAGTAGTCCGCTCTGTCCCCGCACAGCATGAAGGGTGTCCGGAATGGTGTTGTCCTCCTATCGTTCTTACGTGTCCAAGGCACCCCCGCACGAGAGTCGCACCGTAGCAGCCCAAACTTCTCCCAGGCTTGGCATCATCGAGCAACTTCCACTCCCTCCTGCACAACACAGCACAGTTCGATGATGCGCCGCGCCGTCCTATGGAACGTTATACAATCTGTTTGAATCACAGATTTCAATCATGGCGACCGAAGGAACCCCCCAACCTGCTCTCGACAACGCACTTAGCCCCCGCGTCACACCCTTCATCGTTGATGAGTCAGCCCAGGAACTCGGCCAGAGGAACACAGACGACCAGGACTTTAACCGATTAAAAATCACGCAAAGAGATCTGGGTTCCATGAGTGTCATTGGAAGCCTTACCAAAGTCGAGTACGGGAAATGGGCCAACGAAGATGCCTGTCTGATCTCCTTCCGCTTCCAGTTCCACAAGGGAAACGCCACCATGTTTCGGTTCGAGAAAGCCGACATCGTCATTGAGTTTCAGGCCAGGCCTCCCGGCCGTCCAGACCATGACCCTGCAGTCCTGCAGTACGGGCCAAAGAAGCTGCAGTCAACGGGAACGACCGAGGCACACGGCTGGCACTACACCGCTTCGCTTTCGGCCAACGTAGGTGTAGGTCCCGCCCAGGCTGGTCCGACACTCGAGTTTGGGAGACACGGCACCCACAATCGACAGTATGCGGCCATGATAGAAAGTGACGACTGGGGAAATCGCAGACATCGCCGCCCAAACTGCGTCAAGATCTGGCTGCGCGAGGACGAGAAGCAAAAGGATGGCATCCCGCTCGAGCTTCTCGCCTCTGTTGTCGTTCAGACGGACCGCCCCTTCCAAGCAAATGTCAGCGTCAAGGTCGATTCCATCTTTAACCTAGTCGCATGGCCATGGTCCAAAGATGATCCGCTGCTCCTGCAGCCGGGAGTCAACTTTGGCACTCCTATCCGGGAGACGACAACTGCGACCGATTTCTCGTCACTGACGGTTGAGGAGTGGCGTCAGCTGGTAACACCGGACCTTGATTTTCGGCAAACCGCTTTGATTTCATCATGAACAAAGTTGAATATAGATGCATTTTACATATTGCCTTTTGAAGTTTGCAGAGGTTAGTTTGCAAGTTTCACCGTGAAGCTACGAGACAAAAGTAAAACTGAATGTGCCCTCGCTGGTTGTTTCGTTGCCTTTGCAGCCCGCGGCTCTTCTCCTCCTGTCTGAGAATCAAGTAAAAGCCATGCGTATCAGAAAATGAATGCTCCCGGAAAGATTCCCCGTTGTAAATCTGCCTCTGAATGTAAGATGCCTTCTTACCAGCTTTCAAGTTCGGTAGGAGTGTTGTGGAGGATAGTCTTGAGTAGCTCTTACCCCATAGCTGGCGGTGTTCTGAACTAAAACCGGATAACGCTTTATGAAACCTCCATGTCATTTTCCTTCGCTCACTGAAATGAACTCTCATCCAAGCGTTCTGTGCAGATTTAAAGGGCTTCACTAAAAGCAAACTCGGCAGGTAATAGAGATTTTTCATACTTAGACTTTTGAGCATTACCAGAGTGGCTTGTTAACATGGTGGAAAAATTGGAGGATTAAGCTGCGGGCACCGCGTCGCCGTCGTCGGGAACAGCTATCCTCGGAGGTATCATAACGTTTATGTTGTTGGGTTGCTTCCGTGGATAGCCAGGGAATCGGGCCTTCATCTTGGCAATCTTGAGAGAAGATATTGGTCATTCTCAGCCAAAGTCGCGTTCAAGATGCCAGCGATGATGGAAATCCGCCCGGGTTTAAAAATTTACTGAGGATCTCACGCCGGCACGGGTTCTCAGCTGTTGAGAGACATGTGCATCCCTAGTCACATAAAACAGGAGGAAGCCAAGGAAGGTCTACCATCCTTAGAGACGGCTAAGATAACGCGAGGGTATCTTGGCTAATAAGAACCAACGCCTTGCCCGACATATCGCTCGCGATGATTAAGTAGGTAAGCTAGGTAACCAACTAGGAAGATTTATGTACAGAACAGGGAAAGCGTTGACAGCTTATTTTCTCGTCAGATACTCTATTATTCCTTGAGGCCTTGAGACTGCAGCTTCCTTGCGCTGTCATTCGGAGTCAGCACGTTTCAAAAGCTGCACGACCGCTTCGTGCTTGCACCATAAAGCCCAGTCAAGTGCCGTCCGACCACTGCTATCCCGAGTGTTGATGTTTGCCCCATGATCAATAAGAACCCGTGCAACTGCCTCCTGGCCTTGCTGTGAGGCCCAGATAAGTGCCGTTTTCCCATTCCTATCCGAAATATTAACGTCCGCCCCATGATTAATAAGAACCCGTGCAACTGCCTCATAGCCATACTGTGAGGCCCAGATAAGTGCCGTTTCCCCATTCTTATCCGAAATATTAACGTCTGTACCATGATTAATAAGAACCCGTGTAACTGCCTCATGGTCTCGCTTTGAGGCCCAGATAAGTGCCGTTTCCCCATTCTTATCCGAAATATTAACGTCTGCCCCATAATCAATAAGAACCCGTGCAACTGCCTCCTGGCCTTGCTGTGAGGCCCAGATAAGTGCCGTTTTCCCATTCCTATCCGAAATATTAACGTCCGCCCCATGATTAATAAGAACCCGTACAACTGCCTCCTGGCCTTGCCGTGAGGCCCAGATAAGTGCCGTTCTCCCATCCTTATCCGAAATATTAACATCTGCACTATACTCAATAAGAACCCGTGCAATTGCCTCCTGGCCATTCGTTATGGCCCAGATAAGTGCCGTTTCCCCATCTTTGTCCTGAATGTTAATATTTGCCCCGTTATCGATAAGAAGCTGTACAGTCGCCTCATCGCCTTGCTCCGAGGCCATTATAAGTGCCGTCGATCCATATTTGTCCCGAGCGTTAACATCTGCCTCGTTGTCGATAAGAAGCTGTACAATTGCCTCATAGCCTCCCTGTGAGGCCATTATGAGTGCCGTTGAACCTTTTTTATCTTCAGCGTTAACGTCTGCCTCGTTGTCGATAAGAAGCTGTACGATTGCTTTGTGGCCATTCTCTGCAGCGCGATGGAGTGGGGTATAACCCCCCGGATCGGTTACATCAAGTTGCACACCTTCTTGAATTGACAACAGCGCCACCATGTCAAATCTACCCTCCTGGGCGGCCCAAGATAATGGTGTCCGATCTCGGTATCCTTTCAAATCCTTTCTGTAGGTTAAACCTTTGGTGATCTCAGACCCATTATAGACAGTTGATGGCAAGCCTAAAAGTGCGGCTATAGCACTTTTATGGTCGTTTGCTAGCGCAGCGAAAAGCGGGTACTTGTACCTTGCACGAGGAACCCGGATAGGCGACTCTCTTTTCATCTGGATGCGGATGAGGTTTCCCAACCCTCTGTCTGCTAAAACGTAGAGGGGGGTGGCATCTGAGCTATATCGTCGGGATTCAAACTTCTCAAAGTAGTTAATCGCCCTGGTGCCAGCGGAAGCAAAGAATTTCGTCAAAAAGTCGTCTTGGGGGACCACGGGCGCCGCAGCATCAGCATGATAGAGAACCTGCTGACTAGCGTACTCCAGAAAAGAGCATTTTTCGGCCATGGCGATCTGTTCTGTGTCTCCGCCCTCTGCTGGAACGAAGATCGGGTGTACTCTTGGATGATACAAATATGTAGTGCAGCAACGCTTGAGGATCTCGTGGCTCGGCGCTTCCCATCCGAAACCAAGCTCGGGCCACAATTCCTGAACGCCCTTTTCTTTTAGCAGAAAGTCTCGTACAGATTCGTGAATGAACTGAACAGTCGGCTGTTTAGATTTGGTGCCGGCGATCTCGGCAAGCCCCTTTGAGGAACTCGTCACCAGTTTGACGGCATCCATGTGTGTGTCATCTGGCAGCTCGGCGTCAACCAGACCCTGCTCCAACAAGCCCGCCCACAGCGCATGCCGGAACTCTGCTGGACTCAGAGGCCGCTTTGCCAAAAGAACCCAGAGAATGCAAAGCTTCAGCGATTCAGGTCTCTCTTGATCACGTGTCAGCATGCTCCTGAAGAGTTCGCTTAGTTGGGTCGGGATTTCCGAAAGCTTCTTTCGAAGAGCAAGGGCGCCGTGGATACACTCATTGTTCAGAATCTCCACGACTAACACGATCCACATGAAAATCCCAGTGGCTTTTTCCAGGATTTTGGATTGCAATTCGGTTCGAAGTGAGGGGTTTGTGATCCTGAGACGACTCTCGACATACTGTGCCAAGTCTTCTCCGTGTCCGGATTCCTCCTCGAGGGTGAACAAGGTTCCCCAGTGGATGTCAATGTACGGATATGGCCGACTTGAGAAACAGATTCGAAATTGGATGCCTTGCTCGGTGGCATTCTCTGCCAATTCCTCAAAGAACTGGACCATGTCCCGGACCTCCAGCTCGTCACACTCGTCGAGGGCATCGACGAAGCAGGTAAAGCAGCGACGGCCAAGGCCCATGACTGTGCCGTTGAGAAGTTCCTTTAGAGCGTTTAGGTCAGGACAGTCTTGTTGGTTTCGGGGAACAATGTCGGTGTCGTCTAGGACGGTTTGAAGATCCGGAAACACCTGCAGGAGCTGCAATAACAGAGACCTGTACATGCCGGAGACGGACCTTTCCAAATAGTCACCTCGTGCGTTGAAAAAGAAAGAGGCCACGGCTTTGCTGGGGTTCCTGGTTTTTTTCTTCGTCTCCAGGTACACAAACTTCATCATGGTTGACTTTCCGGCACCTGCTTTGCCTTGCATCCATAAGAAGCCGTGATTTTGCTCCTGTTTTCCGGGGTCAAGCCACTCCTGGTATTTTGAGTGCAGCAAAAGCCAGCGACAAGTTTTGGTATGTGCAGCCCGAATAGCGGTTCTGCGGGCATCGATTTGGGGAAACTCAAGGCTTTTCAGCAAGCACTGCCGTCGTTCCAAAGTATAGTCGTCTATTTGCATCTCTAGTCAGCATAATACCAGAGGGGAATGGAGGGTCTAGCGCAATGGTTTCATTACCGGCGGTATTGGGCTGGCTCGCATCAGCAATGTATGTGGGAGTCTGTTCCCGTTTCCTGGACGAGGGGGGAAGTTCTTGGAGCAGTTCCCTCGCGTATGCAGCTGCGGTTGCAGCAGCATAGTCCTGCCACTCCTTGTTTTTGTGGGAGTCCGAGTAATCACAAATGCCGCGAATCGGCAGGCACTGGAGGTTATCCATCATACCGGCTGCTTCCATCTCGAAGCACAACACCGAATGCCGCTGAGCAATATCGTCCCTTGCTTTCCCGTCCTTCATAACCCTGTTTCCCGAAGCGATGACTCCATAATGGATCCTGGGTTCCTCAGAGACACGTGCGGCTCTCGGTTGCAGCTTTTCCAGGTCGCAGTTGATACATGTTGACGCCCCAACAAGGTGTTCATAGGACGCTTGGAAAAGACGGTCAGGGCTTTTTGGGCGCAATATGTTTGGGAGTCGGCTTTGCAGGAGGCTTCCAATCAGTTGATGGCTGTGACTACGGTCCGGCCCGTACTTTGATCGGAGAGCCATCACAGCTGAGCTCAGCAATTGAGAAGGAGTCTTTGCTTCGGCCGTTCCTTGGAACAAGCCGCCCGCGGTCACCTTGCCGAGATCATACTGTATTATCCTCGTACCAACAACGACATCGCCCAGGTATAAGTCGGCCTGGCTGGGGGATCCGCCGCCGATGCCGACCATCAAGGTAGCGCGAAGGTTTGGAAAACTTCTCTTCAAATTTGTCGCGACAATTGCAGCGTTGTTCGTCCCATACTGCCCAGGCAGGCACACCATAACGACGTTGTGTTGGTGGATGCGTCCCAGCACGTAGACATTGTCATCGCGGTCCAGGTTGGGAAGCCCTCGGTGTACCTCGTCCAACATGGCACGGGATACCGCCAGTTCCAGATGCAGCGCACAGATCCAGGCGATTGTGTAATCTTGATGCGTAAGCTGGTGGGAGTAGTGTTCATCACAACTGCCAGGGACGCCGAGATGGTAGACATTGTCAAAGGTTCTCGTTCGTGGCCGCTTTGGATGGTTCCATGTCGCGTCAGGGTCTGAATCCTCTTCAGTTTGAAGCGGTCGTTTTAAATCCATGGCGCCGCGTTGCATCACTGGTATTCAATGGTGCGGAGCGCAGATCATGACCTGAGGGGGGGGGGGGGGCGGCTGGATGGGAGTGATAGACACTGACTGGCGTGAAGGAATGTTGGGTCGGGGCAAAAATTGAAGGTCTGCCTGAAAGCGGCTGAAAAGCAGTTTGGTTGAGGCAGCCAAGCAGTAGTGCTGTGTCACGTGTGGCATCAGGCATGCAGGTGCAACACGTAAAGCAGTCGTCGTGGTTGCAAATCTTCATTTTATTTAAAATTACCTACCTATGCAGGTCTATGGCAGAATTGCTTACTACTACATTAAACTGCAAAGATTCGTGCTTGTTATAGTTACTCGCTCTTTATTCAAGGCGAAGATTGGGATTTCAGATATTGATTGTTAATTAGGTAGGTATTAGTTATGGTGTGCATTTACAAGCAATGGAAGCGATGCTGCGGTATCTGGAAATGTCATTACCGGTGCAATTGTGCACCAACAATTAGTCTAGCATGGGAAATAATAAGCCAAAAGCTTCTGTTTATTTATCCGATATATTCAATACGACTATTTATTCAACCGTCGAACTCCTTCCCTAAAACGAAAAGCCGTCTCTAAGACATTCTGAACACCGAGATAGATTAGAACAGACTTTCCCGCACATGTTAGGCTCTCCTCAGCCGGGGCCACTACTCTCTTTTTCGCCAAAAAGTCCGAGATTTCAACACCAGAAATGATACATATCTCAGAATACAGTAATTCTTTCTGTGTAACTTCTTGAACCTACTTCATCCTTCTTCTACTATGCTACTCTCGCAGCTAACAATATGTACTTGATTTTGTTTTCCGTGGGCACAAGGAACAGGGATGTGGGTGCAGAAGGCAAAAAGAACATGTTGACTTGTGGATGTATAGCGTGTTGGTTCAGGCACCAGATGCCGGGCAAGTCTTGTTTACTTGCCCCTGAGTTCCCCTGAGGAAGTTCGGCACCCAGCCAAGTCCAGCCACGGTTGGGACTTGTCACACTTAGCCAAGACGAGATCCTGGCGTACGGGCTTATTCAACAAAGTCCACAGGAGATGTCAGGCACAACCCTGACTATTTCTCCTTACCGAAGGACCGAGCCTATAAGGCGGCTACAACAGCACCTCCACAAACTCCACAGGTCAGACCAAAAGTAGAAACTAAAGTCCTCGCCGGCAATCGAAGCGGTTACCGGCTCACTTATCCACTGCCTTTGTAAGAGAGCACTGGAGGACTTGTTCAGTGTATATATAGTCCTGTATATCTCCCCTCAAGATCTATACTATTTAGTCTCCTTTAAGCAATTCAACTAATCGTTCAAGTAGCAATTCTTCAATAGACTTTTCTGTTCACTACCATTTACCTTGGTCTTCAGAGCAAACATCTGCCTCTGTAGACCTTTGTTTTCCAGTGTGATCACCATTGCAGTACACTGGTAATTATTGCTTCCGCCAGCACTGCTGCCGTAACTTTTGTGTGCCATCCTGTACTGCGTACCTCAACCGCTTCCGCGCGCACCGTTCCAGGGCAATTCACTCTGAGGATCAGTACCTACATCTGAGCCCAGTAGGGATCACGCAGCTTAACAAAAAAAAAATCGGAGATAATTATTGCCGAGACGAATGGTAACCCCTCTAACCCCCACCTTGGTCAATATATATGTAAGCAATAACAAAACACCCCAGCCTCTTAATACTGATATAAAAGTAACACCAGCAACTAATCACCTTACCCCCCTGCCCCTCCCTTCTCTCTTTCTCTCTCTCTCTCTCTATATATATGGCCTATATATATATATATATATTTAAAACCCCTAAAATAACAACACAACCCTCGAAACAGAAAAAAAAAAAAAAAAAAAAAAAAAAGGAAAGAAAAACGCCCGTAACAGTTTAGCACGCTGGCGCTACTCGGTAGGTGTCTTGGCTCGGTTGAACGTATTTGGCCCTATCCTCGGCCTCCTGAACTTCTCCCGGACCGTGTCCCTGAAGTGAAATTTTGTCGCCTCGCCCTCCTCTTGTTGATTGGAAGATTCACCTTCCACGGTGGCTCTGGTGTCGCCCCCCTTTTTCAAGCCGATGCTGCTCATAAACCTCTTCACGACGTTGTCCAATTTCCTCCGCGTACTCGTCTCAAGAGTAACTGGCTCTTCCTTCTCTGGTGCCTTTTCAACCTGGGTCACCAGATTCTTCCGCTTCTCAATACCTTTCCCCTTATCCTCATCCCCTTTTCCATCAACCCCCAGCGCCGAAACTTCTTTCCCTTTACCCAAATCTTTTGCTTCGGCACGAGAGTCTCCAGCTTTCGAGTTTGAAGCCTAATCGCCCCCCCTAGTGCCAGCTGCCTCCGCCTTGTTTACCCCGGATGCCTCCCCTTGCTCATCTTCCTCGTCGCGGCAACTGTCGATATATGCCCTCGCCCCAGCGATCTGGTGGGCCCGTACACCAGGCAATAAAAAATCATCATCCAGGAAGGTCGGGTGGTAGTCTATGCCCTCCAGGGCCTCGGCTCCCCCAGCCATCGCAAAGATGCTGATAAGCGCCCATTGCAACTTCAACGCCGCAGCCATCTTCTCTACGTGTCTCTGCTTGACCGGGATTTCAAAAACGTCACCTGATTGCACATTGAAGCCGGTTGCGGGCCGTGAGATAGCTATAAGGGGCAAGCCATTGTCTCCGGTGTGATCTCCATGGTATGGCGGCGGCACGGGCACCACGTGGTCGCCGTTCACCACGGGGTCGCCGTATTCCGGCAGGGCGGCCTTTACTTCATCTGCGGTTCGCCCGAGAAAGTTACGGTCCTCCTTTTTCTTGGTCATCCTCTTCATCCACGGCATCCATGTAAACTGGACTCGGAGATAGGCAATGTCGTTTTTCCCATGTGGGAATGGGGGTGCTTGGCCGATGTATCTGAGTCCAAAATACCCCCGCTCCCACCAGTCATGCAGCTGCGGTGAGAGGCACAGGCAATTCCACGGCCTGTCGCTGATTCCGACCGCGGACGCAAATGAGGAAGCCAGGTTTGGGAATTCCACCGACTCCAGGAGGCGCAATCGTGACGTGGCTAGCATGCAATTTCTCCACCGGACGCGGGCTGTGTTTGTAGCATTCGCGGAAAAGGGCACAATATGACAAACCTCTGGGTTGGCCGTACCTGTGATGACGCAGCGGTCTCCATCGAGCTCCCTGCGTTTCTTAACATATCGCCCAACCCGGGTTGCTTGGCCCGCCTTCTCGAATGTCTTTGCCTCCTCTTTTTTCTTGGCCTCATCTTCGGAAGACTCGTCTGGACGCGGATCATGAGCTAGGTGGGATTTTGGGTTAACTTCGTCCGCTAAGTCTAGTACTTCTTTCTTTGCGTCTTTTGTAGCGACTACATTCCCAGTCAGCAAACTAGACCACCACATAGCCTGATCCCCGACCCACAAATCTTGATCGTGGCTGGCATCGCTAGCAGGCTCTGGATCAATTCCGGGGATTCCAGCGCCAGCCCCTCACGCAGAATTGCCAAGTCCATTCGCAAAAGAGTGGCGACGTGGAAATCGTTAAATGGCTGGTAATCGGACTGCTGCTTGTTGGTAAAGAAGGTGAAATTCTGTTGCCACAACGTTTCCAGTCGTCCAATCAGCTCCATTCGGACCTCCAAATCATGAAGCGGTAGTATTGTAGGAGCCGGTACGTTCTCGGGAACACGGTTGCTTAGCATCCGCGCAAGTTCAGCTCGTGCCCTGGGGTTATGGCCATGGGCGGCCGCCCATTGGTTGAAGAGGTCATTCATTGCTTCAACGGCGATCTCTGAGGCAAACGAGTCTGGATGAGCCCAAGAGCGAATACGCCAGAGAGGGATAGGACGAAACGGCCAAGACACAACGAACGCGGCACAGCGGGAAGAGAGGATTGTTGTTTCATGGAGTTCAGTTCTGTGGTGCGGGTGCCAAACGGGTAAGGTCTGCTAGTGCAAACTCTAAATTGCATGTCTTTCACGTGCGTGGCGTTGATTCCACATACGCCTGTCCCAGAGTATCGAGCCATGACAATCATCATCAACCGGCGCTCTTACCCAAACCAAGCGATAGCGAATGGTCGGCGCGGCCGCATATATGAAGCCGAATCTCAATTGGGATGATTTTGGCATTTCTTTCCTAATCTGCGACGTGGATGACTCGTCGTCCAATGCCGGATTCGTGAACTGGAACCCAGGATGGACCCTCTTTTAGGCCAGCGTCTACGCGATAATTAACTGGGAACTACCACGAGTCTAAGAGAGTCATTGATCATAATACCCTGCTATTTGTGTACTGGGCTAGGGCACGACTGCTGCTTTTCTTGCAGTCTCAGGCCGGACCGGGAAACACTGCTGTGCCAATAAACGTGACCAAGAACACCGCAGAGCTCGTGAAGCTGGTACTTTGCCGACACAAGACTCTCCGTCCATAATCCTTATACATGACAAACCACAAGGAAGCGGTACATACTATCTGGTCCAAAAGCACAACGAATTGCCGTTGGGAATCTATATCCATATATAAGACGTAATTAATTATTATATCATTGCCCAAGGAGCAAGCTCAAAGAGTAAGTTTTCACACCTCATCAAAACTAGCCGTATCCCATTGACCATCGTCGCCATATGTATCATCTCGTCATAGCTCCTTATTCCATTGCCTCCCGCCACCTTGGTTGAGGCGCAAAGTACTAATTACTACACGACGATGTCCCGAGTCGTGATACAGCACAAAATCCCAATGCACCAAGCGTCGGCTGCTAGTCAACCGCACCTCCGTATACCCAAGCCTATCCCCATGACTCTTGCGTCGGCGATCGCACAAGGGCACCACGCGTACCACGGCCACTCCGCCGCGCAGATGATCCGCCCTCCCGTCAATCGAACCTCGCAAGAAGCAATGGCGTTTGATAGGTAGGCATTACGTAAATTATATTTGGGCATTAGGTTCTTACAAATTCAAAAATTTACAGTAAGTTCCTACTCTTTGTTCTGATCAGGCAATGCCTTCCCAGACGTCTCCATCTGATACTTACAACTGCTTAACATTTCCTCCTAGAATTAAAACAGATAGTCGGGGGGGGGGGGGGGGGGGGGCGGGGCGGGGGGGGGGGGGGGGGGGGGGGGGCGGGGGGGGGGGGGCGGGGGGGGGGGGGGGGGGGGGC
>MU865027.1:0-80051 GCA_033576145.1 Cladorrhinum samala | reverse complement strand
TTATGTTCTTAATATTTGTTTTTTTCTGGCATTGCGTTCCCATACGTCTCCATCTTTTATTTACAACTGCTTAACATTTCCTCCTATAATTAAAACATATATTAAAGCCCCCCCCCCCCCCCAAAAAAAAAAAAGGCCAGACCGAAAACAAAAACCATCAATTTGTATACTGATATCTCTAATAAACGCCGCATTTACACATCAATTACATCAGCGCGCTCCTAGTTGACCGTCTTCGCCTGTTCCCATAGTCGCCTCAAAACGCTTCTACACATTCTTCTATCACGAACCCGGCACCCGCTTTGACAGCCTGCTTGGCTACCTCGTCAATGACTAGCGCTTTCTGACGAACTGCCTCCTTTGCTTTGCGCGCTTTCTGGGCCGCCCACTTAATGCGGTCGCGGACGTTGGCGCTGATCTCTTCCTGCTTTTCCTTGACTGTTTCGGCTACAGCCGCACCAGACTGGCCCATGTACTCCACAAGTCGACTCTGCATCTCCCCTGCCATGCTCCCGTCGATGGCGCCCTTGGAAAGCTCGGTGAGCCTTTCGAGGGCCTTCCGCGCGTAGGGCTTGCCTACCTTGTCGTGCATTGAGCTCACGTCTTGCAACAGGGTCAAGTAGGCCTTGAGCTGCAAAGTTGCCGTGAAGATGGTTTCCTTTGTCGCGTCGTTGATCTTCAGTCGTCCGTTGGCAGTGAAGAGACTTTTGGCCTTGGCAAGCGCGGCGTCGAACTCGACAGCGCGGACCATGGTGTTGGCGTTGATGACGGTGCTGAGCCCGGTAAAGATTTGCTCGAGTTTGCTCATTTGGTCTGACAGGTCATTAAGGACCGGTGTGCAGCTGTGCAGAACAGCCTTGATATCGTCCAGGGTCTTGCGCTGGTCCTGGAGTCGCCTCAAATTCTCCTGGATCTCAGGCATGGCCGCTACGGTCCTTGCCTGACTCGTGACGGCGGAGTTGTGGACGTCCTGCTTAACGATGACAGTTGGCTTAGCAATCTGGACAGGCTGCGTAGCTATGTTTAGTTGTAGGGCGGTACCATTTGTAGCGGCAAGACTACAAGTGACCGCAGCGTTGAGACCCTGCTCCGGCGATGCGCTGGGTGACGGGCTCTGTGCCCCAGTTATAATAGCTGCAGAGTTAACGCTAACTATTACGACTGGGACAGGGGCAGACACTGTGCAAGTAGTTGAGGAGGTAGTCACAAGGTGCTCGAGGGCGCGCGGGTTCTTGTCGGCAACAGTGTCGAGACACTTTGCACCGTGCTTCAGAGCTTCCTCGGTTTTCTTAACCTGGCTTTCAGCATCCTTTTTTGCCACGCTGGTAGACGTCGCTTGGACCTTGTTTACGCTCTCGTCGGTCTTCGTAGCCTCCGCTTCCTGGATTGAGGTCGCGGTTCTCCCAGATTCCGCTTCGGTACAAGCGTGGAGCTCTTCGACCATGAGGCGCCACTTGGTAAAGGCCTTACAAGTCTCGGTTGCGAGCGAGGCACAGAGCTTTGCGTCATTGTTAAAGGCGATCAGATCATCACGGAAATCTTGAGGTCGGTCGTCATCCTTATTCCAAAGACCTAGTCGCTGGAACGCCAGGAAGATCTAGTGCACTGTTAGCACGTGCATGCAGGGGATGAGAACATAGCACACTGCTCACCGGCTTATCGCAAACGCGCCTGCTGATGATTTGGATCCTGTCCATGTTGGCTCCAGCCTTGGTAAAGGCAGCTCTTCCACCATTGTTGCACACTGCAGTGCGCCGACTTGGTCAGCTACGAAGTCTTCAATGGCAGTAGAGTGTGAATAAGCTCATACCATCCACTAAGCAGGACCTCAGCGTCGGGTCGGCGTGGTTTGTGATATTTTTTAACCCACCAGTGGGTATTGACGTCGCCATGGTGATCATTTCGGCGTTAGGGTCGGCTGCGGTAGTCCAGAGTGATTCCATTAAAGACTGCGCGTTGGGAGCGGCGCTGATAAGCTCAGACCAACCAGCTTGGAAGAGCGTAGAGCTCTTCAGCTCATCCACAAACTGATCAAAGGGCTTGCCTTCATAATCAGACTTGAGTGCGTCGGCCTAGATCTTCTGCACATCTTGGACCGCTGTAGATTCCATGGTGACAGATTGGGGGTTAGAAGCAGACTAAAGAAGGGAAAAGTCTGGTGAATGTGTTGTGGTAGATGAAGAAGCACAGGTTTAGACAGAGTGGATCAAGGTAAAGATATAACTTGGGTACCGTCTACATTGTTGTCCCATGGTCAACGACACATATCTCTAGAGAATTTTTGAGCCTAGAACCAATTCTATTATGCAGAGTTGTCGCCACAGATCCGGGTATGCCACCAGTTGGGATCATATTAACGTAGCCCATCGAGAGTCTTGTCGCCAGCGTCGGATGTTATCGTCAAAAGGAGCTGGGGAGTGGATTTGAGAATTCCAAAACAGAAATGTGGCGCGAGTTTATCACAGCTGAGAACATGAGAGTGGAAATTATCGTTTTCAGACGCGTGCCCAGGCATCTAGAACAAGCCTTTCGAACGGCTAGACCGTGATGTAATAATTGGTCTAGATCTCTCACAGCAAGATGATCAAGTAAGTGGGTGAGGTGGGAAAGCTTTTTATTGATGGTGCGCGGGGAGCTGCGTCCATGTGCATATGTGTGGCTTGCAAAGAACTTTGGCTACTGGCTAAGACAAACCCACCATGACATTCAGGGTATAGTTGCTAACTGTTCAAGACAATAGCGCTGTTTATGCGAGTTTCAGCTTAAAATCGCCACATATTAGCCCGGCCCAGCAAGTGCTTCCAGTTTTGCTGACAGCCACACCACTAAGGTCGTCCAGCAGCTGAAAACGGAGTGAAAACGAAAAAAATACAAAGTTAATTAACGTTGGTAACTTTAAAGTCTTGCAAGCAAGAGTCAAAGTGTGATATGGCACTCACAATTCACAGGAAGGGTCCAACTTGTAAATAATATAAGACAAGATTAAAGCATTTAAGTAAAAGTGGACCCTTGAGGAGCAAAGAATCGATGGGCAATACTAGTGATAGTTCTTAACTCTCCGTCGAATGTTAACATTTGCTTATTATTATGAGAGCCATTTCACACCGTAATGTTTGTCACAACCCAGAGTATATCCTTCACCCTCACTCTCATCACAAATAAATCTACAAGAATAACTCCTTTTTCAGCTTCTAAGGTCTGTCGTACGTCATGTCTTAATAGATTAAAATTTATTACAACTTTGGATGATTTTTATATATCGCGGTTGTTAAATTGGATTGTATTGATTTTGGTAAAAATAGTGTTTCCTGTTCCGAATCTTGACAACTTACACCAGCGCAGGCACGTGACTTTGCCCAGGCACTTGACACCCAGTGCACACCCACCAACACCACCATGACTGCGCCCCACCAAAGAGGCCGTTGCAACTCCAAGCGAGGGTTCTCAAAACAAAACCTGGGGAAGCAAAAACGTTCCCCTTTTAAAATAGAATACTGCCCTTCCCCTCAGCGCTGGCGCCTCCTTATAAGTATGCTACCATCCTCTCCCTCCTCACTTTCCCTCTCAGGACGGACAGAGCCTGAGGGCTATCGAGCAAAGACAACCTACCTTTTCATTTGCTTATCAAAGAGCCTCGGTGCACGGATACTCGAAAGAGTAGAAGAGAGAAGAAGGCTGTAGAACCTGACGAGCTGATCCAACTGGCGCTACAGAATGGATTCAGAGCAGATTGTTCAAAGTATAAGTACCCCTTTTCTCGGTCTACAGGGCGTTAAGGTTAAACAGCGAAAAGAGGTACAGCCAAGCGATCGATGTGTGGATAGCGTGTGGTACCAAATGCAGAGAATCACATGAGTAATTTTACTATGGTGTGTGAGTCGCAACTTGCAAGCTCTTATCTGTCACCCTCGCAGTCTGCTGCCCAATAATGGTCGTATTGTATTTCCCGCAGTGCTGCCCGTCTATTGGCTTTTTTTCCCCCCATTGATGCGCTCATATGCCCTTCTATTTGTGTTGTTCTTGGATGTCGTTTCTAGGCACCGACACAGGCACAACAGTATCGACATCATACCAAGGCTCCACGCCAGCCGCCTGGAGAGCAAGACGCTGTTGCTGGAATAAGCCGTCCATAGTCCACTCATACCTCGCCTTGGTAGTCGATCGAAAAATTCTCTGGATGAACCCCACGAGGGTGTCGATTGTGAACCCCAAGATAATGATCACAGACCCAGCCAAGAGCACTGCGATGATGGCTGAGAGATTGAAGTTCCGGGCGTCGACTGCATTGCTGAATCTTTGGCGCTCACAGCTCCGGATGAGATCCGTGTGATTCCTCAAAACCCATGACGCCCTCAATTCCGGGTCTTGTGGTCCGGTGACGTCCTCTATTAGGCCCATCTGCAGCAGGATCAAGCTGAGAGAGAACCATCGGCCCACCTCGGATTTCCACTGGGTGACGGGAAGCTGAGCCATCTGCGAGCCTTCCCACAAGGTGTTAGATGCGAGAACGGCGTCTCCGTCCGCTAGCATGTTGACCAAGAAACCCAAGTTGGAGCCCACTGAGGCGCTGTCCACTATTCGGGTTGCCGACGCCATTTGTCCGCGGCTATAGGCGAGGGATGCATATAGCTCAGTGAGGTTGGTGTCGTGGTTGAAGCGTTTGCATCGACCGTCTACCGGATTACAAAACTCTTGTTCTTCGATGCAGCCCAGTATTGAGGGCAAATAATGTTCAATGGGTTGCCACATCTGAACCACTTTGCCTTGGTACAGTGTTTCGATTACAGGTTCGCGGGTAGTATAGAACCATGGGTCGTCCGTAGGATGGTAGTAAAACATGTCCTCATCAGTACGGAAAAATATTGATGTGTGCACATCGGTGCGAGTGGTCATGTTTCGATGAGGCAGGTACTGCGTGGGCGAAGACAAGCTCCTGAATAGATATGAAGTTAGCAAAGTGGTGAATAAACGTTAGAAAAAGAGGCACTGACACGACCTTGTATCCGGTATTGTAAATGTGGGTTGGGTAGATGGACAAGGCGAATGTCGCATTTGTCCCAGACGTGCGAGGACCATAGTCATACTCGACGACAATGAGCTCTGTAGCCGTGCATGGTTTCTTAATACAGAAGAAGGTGGTATTGCTGAAATAGCTGCGCCGTCGATCTGTCTGCATTGGAGAGCATGCGGCAGTTTTACGATACTCTACGGCATCTCCAACAGGGGTGTTGAGGTCAAGATGGGTATTGGAGTTGATATATCCCGTATCCAGAAGTGCGGGCGTGTTGTTTGTTCTGAGACATAGCGTTGTGTCCTGAAAAGGGCAGGATATATCTTGCATCGTCCACTTCAGTCGGCGTACTGGCAGGGTTAAACAGTCCCTAGAGTCGGCATCGGCGGAATAGCATTCCCTTTCGTAAGTGGATGCGGCTTCAAGGCGGTTTCTCCAGTATTTCAACCACATTGTAGACAGCTGCATGACGTAATGTTCGCCAGCTTCGGGGAACCCTTGATACCCACAGGCGGCATTGGTGAGCAGAAACTGGTCCCCGGCTGTTGACCAGATCTTGGAGGTAAGGAGCTGTGCGGGTGACCAGATGGCTAGAGACCCCAAAGAGACGAGCAGAACCGGCAGCGAGAGCCGTAGTGACCTTCCAAAGCCCAGGTGATGAGACCACCCGAGTGTGATACGGGCGGCCAGCCAGGCCGCATGGGAGTGACTGGCGCTGTTGCGCAAAATTGCTTGAGCTTGCTGGCGATACACATGATGTCGATGGTCGTTGTTTTTGCTGGCACGGATCTGATGGAGAAAGAAACTTAGTATTTTCCACGCCTGGCCCGAGACTATCGTGACGAAGATGACCAATGCTGCAGACAGGAACCCGGCTTCCCTATCTCTTAAAGTGACAATCCAAGTGCCGGTCTCAGCGTTTGTCCAAGCTCCTATGTAAGCGCGCTGGTAGGATGTCATTGTGATGTTAGCGTCGAGCAGCACGTCGGCTGCTGGAGAGGGAAGAGTGTTTGGAAGCAGGAGTCTGGTAACGAGAAAACCTTGGGTCCTGATCAGGCTCTGGAGGTTGAGGGTGTTGGGGCGCCATAGTTATGTGCCAGGCATTGCATACATATACAAATTAAATGCAATCGCGAAGTGATAAGATAGCTCTGCACTAGACTATATTGAGCTTTTTTCGACACATCGTCGCCCGCTGCCAAGTCAATGATTGTTGGTAGCGTCCAATATTACTGAGTGATGGCTGCTGCTGAAGTGCGGGTGGCGTTGAGCCCATCGTGCCGTTTGTTCCGCTGGGTGGGGTCGAGACGGGCGCCCGATGGGTTCGCGGGTCTCGGCATCCCTGGCTTAATAATTGGCTAGAGGTGTCACCGCACCTCCTGGTCCACCTTGAACTTTGCTCTGCTACGACGGCGGACGATGAGGCGGATGCCCAGTCAAAGTCTGAGCCGTTCCGTCTCGGGACTGGGAATAATCAAAATGTGCTGAAGGAGAGGAGCTTGAGTCGCCCGAGAATAGGAGGAGCAATCTGAGGGTGATGATCCAAGAGAGTTTTGAGAGCCTCGGTTTGGGGACATCTTGAACCATGTCAATGGTATATGAGAGGGTTGATAAGAATCAGATCAATGTGAACTATGCCACGAATTTGGCTAAGCAATCCAATCAAATGCGGGAACAGAATCCTTCGATGTGACGATCATCCTCTTTCTCTGTCCATCTCTACTGATGATTCCAAAAATGCCCCTCGCAATCTCGTACTCCTCTTGTGTTTCACTTCTCACGAACTGCCCCATGTTTTTTAAATGCCTCCGTTAGCGTGTATCCTCGTGGATCCCGGCAGTTTGGCCTGATTCGATGCAAGAGCTGGCGCATCTCGAAGGGACGCAACATCGCGACAGCCTGAGAGCTGTACCGCGCCGCATAATGCAGCACGCTCATTTTACTATTTTCAACAACGTCCAATCGTGCGCGGTAATCTAGCGGAGGTCGGATTATCTCTGTATTTGCCCAGTACAAGGCAATGCAATGAGTATCTGGACTCGGATATTTTGTATTGTATGCCAGTGTTCTATCTTAGATTCCCCCTAAGTATATGGTTGTATAAGTAAACTATGTAGGTAGCGTACTCCTTCTATATCGTCTTTAATAACTTAGATTTTACTTTAAGGTACGTAGCCTTAGTCTTATATTTTATTACGGTATCTGAATCTCGGTTACTAGCTGTAAGAAAGGCTCTATAAGCGGAAGGTAGCTTTATAGGCAAGTCCTGGCTTACTTATTGGGCTTTTAGCTTCCTTAAAGTCTTTATTTTTACCCCGGTGGCTGCCTGTAGGAGGTAACGTAATACGTCTTTCTTATAGTGGATTATATATAGGTGCTATGTTATGCCCCGAGAGCATAACGCCTCCCGCCCGGACCACAAGCTCAGCTTCCAAAACTCGTTTTCCAAAACTACTCGTATCCATTGCGCTCGATGTGCCACCCCTGTCATCCAGGACGATGGAGATTTTCCCTTGCGCGGTTGAGGGCACAAGGAAAGAGCCGCAAGTGTGGTCCGTAATGGTAAGATATCCAAGGATCATGGTGGCATGCTCGATGACCGGTTCGGGACCCATCTCTCGGCTCACGGCAACGACCAATGTCCCGTTGATATACTCACGGCAGACGAAGAGCTTCCATCCGTCAATGAGCTGCGTGAGAGTCGGCGGTGCAACAACCGTCCAGGCAGCAAATGCCTGCTTGGACTCGGGAGCGACTGGTATTGCGGCCCCGATCGCCACGTGAACGCCAAAGACTTGGGCTGGTTCTCTTTTCAGAAGAGTAGCCATCGCCCCAATTATGTCTCCATGTGTCATGTTCGGTCGGCCGGACGAAGCAGCCGAGAATATCGCAAGGGCGTCCTTGATATTTTGGAGGGCTTTAATCGTCAAATGATAGCCCTTGACTCTGGAAACTCGGATCCCCTCTTCCGTCGCCTCCTTGGGTAAAAACCAATCTTCCGGTTCGGTTGTAATCGAGGCGGCAAGGTGAGTGCAGGTGTCTATGTGACTTGTCATGAACGGTATCCCGAAGATGGGCTCACCGCCCGCAGAGTTCGATTCGGCATGGGCAAAGCTGTAGCGGAAAAAGTCTGGGTCGGGGTCTAGTGGAGTGGTGCAGCGCGAGTGGATGTTGTAGACCTTAATTCCTTGCTTGCGCAGTGCCCTGACGACTTTGGCGATGGCGATGGGAAGCTTGTCGTCTTTGTCTCTTCCCAGTCTCGTTTGGTATCCGAAAGAAAGCGAGCCTCGCTTGAATATTAGGGTTAGGGTCAGGGCTAGGGTTAATGGCCCAGGGTTAACCTTGTTGGTTCGGCGGAGAGGCCCGATTTGGGCAGAGACGGCAGGTGTTGAGCACGATGGTTTCCGATCCTTCCATCTTTCCGGAGATATTTGTTGGCGAGGTGTCGGTAGCGATACGGAATTACGCAAAGGGCGCGGCGGAAAGACAATATTTCTCGGGACATTCATAGAGTCAAGAGCGAGCAGTCATGGGAGAGTTCAAGACTCTCAACACGATCACTGTGCGCTGTGGTGGTGGGGTGCTAATCACATGGAAAATGCTGTGGTTGTCCGCACCTGATGGTAACTAGATCGGGTCTCGGGGAAAGGACGGTTCCTGCAGCAAATCACTCAAGCCCTCTTCCCTGCGAAAACGGTGGGCAAGGCAGCATTACGTCCGTCACCCCTGAGGCAGCAGTTTGCTAAACTTCTCCAACGGCACATCATAATCCCCAGGTTCATCCTCAACCCACACCTTCCTCGAGACCCAACTTCACGTGGAGCGCATTGCTGCATCCACGACTCCGTTGGAACAATCTACAACAATGATCTATTTCGTTTAAGGTCTAGCGTATATAAAATTTTAATATATCACAATTTTTTAATGATTTTTATATATCGTGATTCAGGATCCTGAGATGTAGAGATTTTAGTAAAAGGTCGTTTTGGGTTAGGGATGTATATGAGGGTTGTAGTGTGTGACCAACACTACTGTGTGAAAAGACGGTCGCATCATTATAAACTACATTAAAAAATCATACCATCATTGCCTATCTGCTGAACAGCAGCGATATGCAGAATGGTCTTAGAGAAGGTGACATGGAAGCTTTTCTAGGTGCGGGCATCGGATTATATATGTACAAAGCGTACAGTCTTGAGCGGCCAGATCCTTATCAAGAATATAGGTCTGAATAGTAGTCGTCCCGTGGGGATAGCCGATCCTTGTCATCTCACAAGACTGGTATCTGGGGCTCTATCGGCACGTCGTCGTAATCTCCTCTTTCCCCAACTCAGTTGATGGTTAAACAAAAAAACTCTCTCAAGTTCCATTCACATGGCACCGAACCAACATAGTGAACAGTGGGCCATTATGCAATTATGCTTTTCCAGCAATCATGTCAAACTCAAACTTCCCACGCCCTAAACTGGGTGGATTAATTACGACTGGGTCCTGATCTGTTGGCCTGAAATGAGGTGGCCTCTGAAGGCTGTGCCACGGCGGGCGCCAAGCAATCAATTGGACATGCTTCTGCATCGAGCATAGTGCACAGCAATGGTTGGTCAAGTCAGGGTCTGTTGGCGAGTTTTAGTTCCATGTGCTAAGGAAATGGATTAAACACAAGCAGTACAGTCTGGCACCAACAGGTGGAACTGGGACAGGGCAGAAGGAGTATTTATAAGTTGCAATCCCAAACGATTGGGAAACTACCTATCCAAAACATTTCCTTTTCTTCCACACACACATTCAACTCGCAGAGAATTATCGTTTGTTATTGTTTCAAACATCACAAAATGGCAGAACTCCCAGCTTCCAACTTCGATCACGATTCATCCGTCCAGGACTTTGCAATGTCTAAAGCATCCTATCTCGCCGCTCATCCAGAGGCATCCTTCGGTTACATTGCCACAAGCAGTCTGGTGGTGCACACGAGAATTCCATTCGTTCCCCGCATTCTACTCATTCAGCGCGCAGCCGACGACGAAGACCCAAACTTATGGGAGGGACCCGGAGGAGCATGCGATGACGAAGATGAGACTATCCTGCACGCCGCGGCTCGTGAACTCCGGGAAGAGGCCGGTCTTGAGGTTGCTCACGTCAGTGGAGTCGTTGGCGAGCCCTGGTTTTTCACGCTCGACGACGGCAAGAAGGTCTGCCAGTTCACTTTCGCCGTAAAAGTGAAGGGGGATAATGGCACAACTGACCTAAATGTTGTACTGGATCCACGTGAGCATCAGCGTTTTGTTTGGGCGAGCGAATCTGAAGTTAAAGCGAAGAAGGTGGGGGACGTGGAATTGGTCTTTACGAGCGAGACAGTTGAGCGTAATGTGCTTGCGGCATTTAATTATGATAGGGAGTGAGACTTGCGAGCAATGAGCAGAGATTGGGTTTTGCATGGTAGAGGAGGGTAGTAGTAGATGTAACGAGTTATAAACATGGACAATATCAATCTTCAAACCACCTCAAACACCTTCTTAACAAGTCTTGTATGTGCAAGCGAATCCATCGCTTCACCCTTCATAAGCCCATGAACATAACATTCCCCCACGAGCTGGTAACGGTTGTCTCCTCCAGGTAAAGGCCTGAGGCAAAACGGGACTTTGACGCCAAAGAAGACACAGACCACATCCCCCGGCTCCAACGCCGCAGGTCCCAAAACAAAATGCCCCTTTTTAGTACTTGCAAAGACTCGGCTGTCTGCCGCTGAGGTAGCCCATCGACTCCACTCATCGCTATCACTTTCATCCTCCGCCATCTCAGCCATCTTGTATAGAGCGGGCGATATCTTGCCCGAGTTCGTCCCTACTGTCGATACGATATACCTTGCTGCCTTCTCCAGCCACACTCTGTCTGGGACCTCGTGGTATGGGACAGAGTTGTGTCCAGCTGCTTGCACACAGCCATTGCTGAGGGTCTGCATAAAGGCAAAGAAGGCTGTGTCGCCAGTTGGATGATATGTATCGTCCAGATTGAACTGGCCCTTTTGGCAAACCTCGTGCCAGAGCCGCTCTACCATGGTTGTTCGGTGGTCAGAGGATTTTTTTCGGTAAAAGTCCTCTGATACGAGCTGTCGAGAGCATGCCTCGATGGTGTCAATAACCATGCCGTGGACTTGGAGAACTGGGAGACGAATATCCCCCTCCAGGATTGTGATGCTAGGAGCTGAATCGCCGTGGGCCCTGTGCGGGCAGATTGGTTCCGCCAGAATGATGCCGTCTGACCGTCTCCAGTCTGGCACCCATGATGGCAGCCTGTGCTCATCCTTGAGCAAGTCTGACACGGTTTCCCAGCTGGACTTGGCAGAAGGAAGATTGGAAATCGGGTGCTGTACTGATGCAAGCAGGATGTAGGCGGCCGTGGGATTCTCCTTTATTATACGCACAGCAACGTCGATATACGTCTGCTCGACGCTCTTTGTATAATCAGCAGTAATTGATATGCGCCCACAGCTGAGTGGATGCATCAGGTGGGTAGAAAAGTGACCGAGGAAAGCAAAAACACGGTCCCTGTCGTCGCTAAACTGCAGGTGGCGCGATCGTTGAAGTTCATAGATAAAGTTGTACCGGTTCGCGTGGTGGGTGTTGTCGTCAGGTGGTATGAACCTCCGGTACAGGAAAGAGATATCGGACGTGCTGATGCCTAGAGCGTTGCGGAGACGGTGATAACCCTTCAGTCTGTTGCACACGGTTGCCAGAAGGTCCCATTCGATTCGGGCGTCCCCCCAGTGCATCGTTGCTGGTGTGCTCGTGCCGATTTCCTGTACGATCCATCCACGTCTGAACTGGAATCATCAATGGGATGTCAGTGCCTAGGTCACCCTGAGGATAGCGTGTGTTTGAACTCACCCATGCATGATCTGTCAAGGCATGCAAGTCCTTGTGGTTCTCACTGATGTATGTCTCGAGCCCTTCCGTGCTGGAAACAGTCCGCGGAGACAAATCCTGACCGTGTGCCGCCATTGAATCATTCAAACCCCCAAGGAGAAAATCGAGCTTTCGGATTAGCTTGAAGCATGATTCTGCCTTGTTTTCCGGATCCAGCCCAAGCCACACAAGGACATGAGTCGCATCTCGATATATCCTGTCCATGAACTGCACCTGCTGACTCCTCTCCACGAGATCTTCCTGATTTATGCAGCACTGATCTGCCCAGATCCGGCGTGGGCGGTCTGGAAGACGCAGATACCGCAGCGCAGCGGTAATTGAGCTGCCCCTGAGTACGAGTAATGCTTCTTTGTTGTCGCTGTTTCGAAGGAAAATCTCGTTTGCGCTTCCATCTGACAGTCCTGAGCCGGCCCAGACGTATGAGAGTGCCTCATAACTGCCTGCAGAGGCGACCGAGACGATTGAAAGCTCTCCTCTCAAGGGGTCGTTCAGTTTCCCGGGGTCTAGTGTAAGCAGTCGAATGGTGCCTTTCTCACTTAGAGGCCGATACCGGTACTTCTCCATCGGATAGCAATATTCCTTTGTCCGTTCAAGTTAAGAGTGATGATTTGGTGGTCAGAAATTTAAGAAGTCGTGATTTTGACATAAAGTTATGTGTTGAAAGATAGAAGTATAAATCCTCCCAGCTTCCCGCCCGGTTTGCTTGTGTAATAAACTGCAAAAAGTGAAAGAAATCTGCCTTGCTCGATTTCCCGCATACCTACCCACTCATGTTCAATGTTTGGACAAGACTTCTCTCCATTTGCGCCCCGGAAAATGCACAGTCTCCTGACCTGCCATCGGTCTGATTTCAGGTGCCCTGCAGATCCTTCTGGGCCACCATTGCTGCCGTCCTAGGCCAATCAACATTACGATGGGCGGTTAGTGTGCCTCATTACTTGGCATGATTACAGCTAGTTCCGCATGTGAACTGTCATAACCGATGAGCCCAGAGAAGCCGGGCAATGAACAACGAGGCTGCATAGGTAGGTAGGAGGTAGGTCGGTGCTAGGAACGCTATGAGCCAATGGACCGTTGATTTTAATTTAGTTTTGCTGTGTTACCCAAACCATTTCAACGCCAGATGGGTGTTATGATTGTGGAATGCGCGGTAAGTTTGCGGCACTGATTGAATCCTGTCAGGCTTTTGCCCAATGAGGGCTATTGACTGCCATTTGGGGGCCATTTGGGGGCCAAAAGTCCTTGGCCGTACACCCACACACCTGATGTGATTCACCATTTCTGTGAACCCTGAAACTTGAAGTTGTTTCAAACATGTTCGGCATGCTTGTATCTTGAGCCCAATTTATTTGTCAAAGTTCATCTGGAGGCAGTATTCCACTCCCCTTACGGCGCATGGGCCATTCATACCGATTAAACCCTCCGGCCGCATATCCGAAGGCCCTCGTTGAAATCTTCGTCGCCGCAGAGCCTTGCCTATTATTATATATATACACCTGTAAAACAAGTCTGAATGAAGGATGCTAATTAAGATAAAAGATTGTTCCTTTTCCCTCAAGTGAGACCCTGAACTGTTGAACTAACTCAGTCCAATTCATCCCACATACCAATTAACACTATTTTGATACCACCGATCACCTTTCACCATGGCGTCTACACAAACTTCCAGCAACAGCTCTCAATGCAACCAGAAAGTCAAGCAATTCCTTGACGAGTACAAGAAGCCCCAGACCCAAAAGCTGTTCCAAGACCTGGCCGACGCCACCAAGCACAAATGCGAGGAAATCCTCGCTTCCCTCAACATCAAGGGCGTGGTCCAGAGCAGATCCAAAAAGTACGACTCGCTAACGACGAAGCTCACCGGCATGGCGAGGGACCCCGAATTTGTGAGCTGGTCTGCCGGGGCCAGCAGCATCCCCGGTACTGATCCAAGACGGGGGCGCAGCGTTTACGAACACCCCGATATGGGTGATCTCTCTGGGGTGCGCATCGGCTTGTTTTTCCCTGACGACATTGCAATCGTTGGGAAGAAAATCAATCAAATCTTCGATATCTCGCACACATTTGGCACAGTCATTGATACCTCACGATCTGCAGCTGCCGGAAGAAACTTTGACGTCCAGAAACATGAGCAGGGTCGCTGGGCAAGTGAAGGTTCAGACGGGAAGCCCGAGCACTGGGAGCATTACGGATACAAGTCCTGGCAGGTAGTCGTGACGTGGAAGCAGCAGGCTTTGACCAAGCCGCTCGAGGCGGGTATAATCGTTCCCCTAATGAAATCTTTCGGCTCCCAACCGCCACCGAGGATAGAGATCCAAGTCGGCACCATAGTAACCCAAGCCTGGGCGGAGGTACAACACAACATCATCTACAAGAATCCCCGCAATATCCAAGCCACACCCACGATGAAGCGAATGATTGATGCCATTAACGGTCTCGCAATCACAACAGACATCATGCTCAGGGAGCTGCAGCGAAGCCAGACTCAAGCGAAAAATGAGGCAGCAGAGTGGCAAGCACTCGGCAAGAAGCATCACCACCACCTGATGGCGCAAGCTTGCATGAGGGGTGACGCCCTTGCAGTGAAGCAGCTGCTTCAAAAGGGTGTCGACGTAAACATTACGAGCGAGGAGGGACGATCAGTACTTTGGCAGGCTTGCGGATATGGGAATTATGGTGTCGTGCAGGAGCTTCTCAAGCAAGACGGGATCCAGGTCAATGTTAGAGGCAGGGATGATGGGCAAACACCGCTCTTTGCAGCTGTGATTGGCGGTGAGGATAAAATCGTGGAGCTGCTTATCCAGAAAGGAATTGATGTCAACGCCAAGGACAAGAACGGGCAGACGGCACTTTTCTTAGCTTGTGAGAAGCGCGATGATATGATGGTCAGCGTCCTTCTTAAGGGTGGGATTGATGCAAACATTAAGGACAAGCAGGGGCTGGCTGTACTGCATATGGCTTGCCAGAATGGCGAAGAAAGAGCGTTGGAGCGGCTTCTCCGCCATCAAGCGGTGGATGTAAATTTGAGGGAGTCGCATGGTATGACGGCACTTCATCTAGCTTCCAAGTTTGGACGTGAAAAGGTAGTCAAGCAACTGCTCGCATCGAGGAGAGTCGATGTGAACGCCAAGGATACCGCCGGTAATACAGCACTGGACTGTGCTACTACATGGGGACAAGCTAAGGTGGTCGAGATTCTTAGAGCCGCAGGGGGGAAGGGAGGTCGACAAATCAGTGGACCTCCTGGTAGGTAGATAGTTGTGATTTGGATGCTTACCTTATATAGTGTGGAATAAAATCTCTTCTCCTTCTAGCATGTGAGCCTGCAATCCGAAATACCTAGGAATGAACAAAAGTTACTAAATATAGGTAGGTAGGTAAGATGCACGACAATTTGTCCATGAATACTAACCCAACCTCTTATATCTTCAGAGCTTTCGCGTCCAAACATTTTTTGTCACTTCCATCGAAATTGCGAGTTAGCATCAAGCCACAACAATTCAATGACTTCCAACAATAATACAATTGATCTAACTCTAGCTAATGTCACCGATCCAGCCTAGGTACCTAGCTAATACCAGGGACTTTATAATGACAACCGTAATCACACTCTGGTTGCTATTACCACAGTCACGAGAGCCTTTGCTCCGAAGATCTTGAACCGATAGCTAATAAACCCTTTGTATTTCAAGTTCGAGGGATATTTTATGCCGTTTTCGGACTTGCTTATTGAGGTAGAAGTTGGTTGCAAGATATTCCTTACACCCCCAGCGCCCATGGATCCCGCCAGCTTACACAAGCTCCACCATCCTCCAGTCATCAGGCCGCTGCCACCGGCGGTCGAAGATTTGTGCGAAACCCACCCTCGTCAAGCGCGCAGAAGACTCTCCGACCTTGGACGGGTCTTCGGGTCGGAGCAGAATGGTCCAGTACGTCATCACCAGCTCTCGCTGTTCTACCCCTGAATTGTCCACCGGAGGATCGAACGTCGGCGAGTTAAATGTAGCCTGGACCCTGCCTGTGGCGTAGAAGGCGTCATACTGGGGCGTGTGAGGATGCGTGCGATATACCACGTTACTTGGATCGCTGGGAAGAACCCACGCCTCCTCCGTCGCCACTATAGCCGTGTAAACATCGGAATCCGCCAACGGACACGCGCCCGCCTCGTCCTCATCCAATGATGCCCATCCCACAGCACGGCCATCTTCACCCCGCAGCTCCCGATAGACACCCCTCGGGTCGAGATCAACCACCGCCTGCCCTTTCCAGTCCACCGGGTAATACGCCAGCAGACTATCCCTCTTCGTCATCCAATCGTTACTCAGCACCGCGTGCCGGACATACCCCCCAACATACAGCCCCTTAACATTGTCCTCCTGCCCCATGATATGCTTCGGCTCTTCCACCGACGACTTCCGCACCGACACCAGCTGCAAGCAAGGCAGCACTCGAAACGGCCGCTGCAGCAACAAGGACGGATACCGCACGGCGCCATCCACCGACGCCCAGGACCACGACGGCGCCCGCCCTGCCATCTTTTTCAGCCTTGGCCCCCTCGCCACCCACAACAATCCCTTCGCCGCGCGGTCCTCCCACAGCCCCGCCAGATACGTCACTCCGCTGCGCTTCTGGAAGTGCTTCGCAATACCCGCCACCGCAACCAGCTTATCCCGGGGCTGCGTCAGCGCGCAGGCGGAGTAGCGCTCGACGACGCGGAACCAGTCCATGGGCGTAGATCCGCGCGTGTTCTCCCTGCGGAAGACGGCCTCGCGCAGCTGGTCGGGGTCGCGCAGGGCCGGGGTCCGGTCCTCGGAGCGGACGATGCCGAATTGGCGTGACTCGTAGTAGAGCTGGGAGGGGAAGAAGTGGACTATTCGTGGAGACAGAAGGCGCTCTTGCAGGACCCAGCCGCGCGGGGAAAGCGGGGAGTTGTAGATGGATACTTCGAACATGCGGTCGTGGCGGGCGTAGAGGGTGGTTGTCGGGGTTGTGGGCGACGGGATGCTGCCCAGGGGGACGGGTTCTGAGCCCTCGGATGCGAAGGCCGATTCGAGAAAACCGCTGCCTCCGTCGGCTCGGTCGGGGTACGAGTGGGCTGCGATGGCTAGGAGCGAGTTTGTATAGATGTCGTCCATGTAGGCTGACTGGGCCTTCCAGTCGTCCTCGTCGTCCTGGATGATACACAGGCTGTCGATCCAGATGTAGGGCATGCCCATCTCGAGGGCGACCAAAATGGCGTCCTGGAAGGTCTGGCAGAGGTCCGAGACTTTGACGCCTTCCCTGTAACGCCGGAGTGCGTTCTTTTTGGTCGTCCGGCACGCTGCGGTCGATGGGCCCCATCGGTGGCTGAGCACAACGTACGGGAACCAGGCCATGCCGTTGGGGATGCGTATTTTCCTGGCGTCTCTCGTGTCGAGGAGACGGACAGGCCGGTCAGGATCAAATTCGATTCGGCTGCCGTCAAGCTGCGCATTGGCCGCTCCAAGGTCAAGTAGTCGGGGAGGAAATTGATCTCCGTGTTGAATCGGGTCCGTCGAGGCTTCCCACTTCGTCCAATCCTCGCGCATCCAAGCGCGGATCCGTTCCAGCTTTCGATCTCGCACCTGGAATCTGTGGTCGGGGAGTGCGACGTCGTCTCTTGGTACAATGCTCACTGCGTGAATTGTCAGGGCGTGAAATGCCCGAGGGTTACTTGAAACCGACCTTGAGATTTATAGATTCTGATTGTGCAGATTCCATCGTCCACATCTGCGTGGGACAGAAAGGCAACGAGATATGTAACATCGTCTGGCGTTTGGGGATGAGCCCATGCGTAGATGACCACCTCTGCGGACTCGCGCTGCAGCTGATCCTCACTTGAGAGCTTGCTCCGGTCGACCATGGCATGGGGATGCACCGGATGCCACGAAGGCTCCAGTGCCTCGACCAAAACCTTGCAGAGATGACACCTTCGTGTGTTGCCCTTCATGTTCGCGAGTGACATATGTGTGAAGGAGGACTTGCACTCGGCGCCCAGTACCCGGATCTTCCGGCACTCCTCGCAGAGTGTCGCATCGATCAGGTCACCGAGAGCCATGAGGCCCCCACCATCATCCGCTGAGCCGTTTGCTTTGGCAGACAGAAAGCCTATGCCAATTAGGTCGGGATAGTTCTCGTCGACTGCTGCTCGGGGAGGCCACGGAGGACACCGAAAGGCGCGGGCCGCACTATTACCACCAGCTGAATGCGATGTTTGTCCGCTGTACGCCGTCAGCACAGGAAAAAAGATAAGGGAATAGAGAAGACGCTTACGCCATGGCTAACGTTGATAACGAGTTTTAATAGAGGAGGGGTTTTGTAAAACGAAGCTGAGCTGTAAGTACCCAAGGACCAGCAGGACACCTCAACTGCGGGGAATGTTGCCCTTTTTGTCGCCGATGCAAGGCAGACTGTCAAGCGATGCAGCTGAGTAATAATTAGGCGTCCTTCCAACGCTGAGTCCTCAGATTGGCTGCATGTGATCAGCTGAGACTAAGGCAAGTTGTTGCACACCTAGGTATGTACCTAGATATAAACAATTGGTGTCTTGATATGATCATTCCGCTTCAGAGCCGGGAAATAGGAGCTTACGTAGGTACCTATAGGGCCACGTGCTTTTGCCGCCAATGCAATTTATAACTCTTAAGTCCAGTCGGCGCATTTATGCCTGTAGTCTATTGGAAAACAAGGGGAGTGAATGTGGAATCGAGGGCATAAAAAGTCCTTAAAAGTTGGCATTATGTCTTTTAACATCAGGATTGAATTTTCATGGAAATCGAATTCTGGCTGCAATTCTTGCAAACAATGATTAAACAGCACCCAACCAGTTCATTGAGCAAGATCCCTAGGTACGTACCTTGCACTTACGAACTACTGACTTGAAATTTCGTCTTCTCAGAGTAGACTAGCGCTTTCATGCGTTGTGTAATGCTAGATGGTTCAACGTGCTTGCTGCAGGATCATGGGGGATTCGGATATGAGCCGAGCGAGACGGCAGGATAAATCATGACGGAATGCACCCGAAAAAGGGGTGCGCCGTGCGACCCCTGCATAGAAGATTTAGCCTACAATTTATCATTCCTGCAAAGTGATATGACAGACTGTGTGACCAACAAAAGAAGTCTTCTTAAGAGGCCAGCGTTTGGCTGCTTTCCTCTACCCTTACCGTCCTGTCAGCTCAATCTAGCCCAACATGATGTTCCCCAGCAAGCCCTTTTCCATCCTCTCCCTAATTCCCCTTTTTATAGGGACCATATCGGCAGCCAACCTGACCGTCGCCGCCCGCTCTATGCTCATCGAGGCATCTCCCCCTTGTAGTCGCCATCCAGGACTACTACAACCTTAACTCGACGCAGCCCTTGTCCTTTGGCCCGGCAACATTCATCAACGGCCTACCCGATCTCTGGGACAACCCGACCGTCGATCTAGACGCCGGCGCCGAAGTGCACGTAATCCATGACGCTCCTCACCATCCCGATTTACGCGTCATTACCACCGTCGCCGAAGTTTTCTATCGGATCGTCGGTGCTCGATCATCCAACATTACTACCGACCCCGCCTCGCTCCGGGGCAAACGCATCGGCGTAAGTCTCAACTCGACCTCGGAATACTTTGCCTACCGATACTTACGTGACGTTGCGGGCTTATCTCCGGATGAATACACCCTGGTCGGGGGCTCCGGCAAGGACCGCGGACTTTGCTACTCCCTTCCATGTCCGAACGGAACACTCCCGGATTTGCTCAAGAGAGGCGAGATCGATGCCATGACAGCTTACGAGCCGACAACCGAAATGGCCATCCAAACTCTCGGTGCTGAGGAGGCGGTCGTCTTCCGCAATGATTCTCTATACCGCGAGATTTCGGTCATGTACACCACGCAGTCGAAACTGGATGACCCTGCGACCCGAGCCAGGATAGTGCAGTTTCTGCGCGTGCTGACCAAGGTACAGAGTGTGTTTGCAAAGGAGCCAAGCAAGATATGGGACCGTGTGTCAAATATCACTGCAAACGGGACGACTCAGACGAGTCCACAAACACTGGAAAAGATCTGGCCGCTTACGAGATGGACTGGGGGGTTGCCTGATGACGTGGAGGATTTACTCGAGGAGGAGGATAAGTGGGCAGCACGTGACAAGACGCTGGGTAGGGGACCAATGACGAGGGAAAGGATTGAAAGTCATGTATATAGAGGTGTGCTGGCTGAGGCCGAGGCATTGGGGCCGTTGTGAGATTTGGATTCTCTGCCCCTCAATGTCCGCCTCAAAATCTTGAAATCCAATGGCAATATGCAGCGGGGAGCGATGAGGCCTACTGCAGGTTGTCAGTTTGTTGGCCTTCTTTCGGCTGCTATTTGGCATCACTTCCGCGTGCCCAGATTGAGTTACTGGAGAACAACCAATCACGGAGAGGAAATTTGAAAAGTGTCATGAGAACGGGGTAAATGTGTTGTTTGCTGCTTGCCCGCTTTTAAATCATTGTCCGGCGAGGATAAATATTGACCACATTCCAGTTGTCGAGTCTATCATCACTTACGGGCCCCAAATTCCACAATTTGCGCTCTATTATTGACGTTGCCAACAAAACTGCTCCGAACGCCGACAGCATAATAAGCATCGTCGAGGGCCAGGTCTATAGTCAGATGGATTATATCGATTCCCCGCCTATCTCAGCGACACAGGCAAGTGCCATTGTCACCGAGTATCTCCTGCAACGCCTGCAGGTTTACCGGGAACTTTGTGACATCAGGACAGAGGTACGTACCAACCCCAGCCTGTTCTCATGAATCCTTAGATGGCACCCCGCTAACAACAAATATCAGCACTGGGGTTCTGAGGAAGGAGATGCCTGGTTCCAGAAGCAACGCCAACAAGCCGACAACGCTGATGATCGAACGAAAAGGGGCTTCTTCGGTATCATGCGCAGCATCGGTCTAGAACTCAACGCGGCGACATCAGGTCTTACCATCAACCGCGCTCACAAGCCTCACCATGCCATTCTAGACCTGTGCATGGCCCCTGGTGGGTTCTCCGCTGCTGCGCTTCATCGGAACCCCGCGGCCATCGTTCGTGGGATTAGTCTGCCCCCTGGCCGGGGCGGCCACGACATGCTCCTCAAAAATTGGTCAGACATTCATCCCGATGCCAAGATCTTTGTTGACTTTCGCGATATTACCTTGCTCGCGGAAGAGATGGGTGTCCCATTGCGGAGTATCCCGCCTGAGCACCCTGATGCGCAGCTGTTCTCATCCGACAGGCCGTTTCATTCTGAGGGGAAATTCGACTTGGTGTTTTGTGATGGCCAGGTTCTACGCACACAAGAAAGGGGGGAGCGTATGTCTATCCCCGCTGACTCTATCCTTTAACCAACCATTTTGCTTACCGCTCTGCAGATCGTCAATACAATGAGAGCAGCCGTCTGCTTACCTCTCAGCTGGTACTCGCACTCCAGCGCATCCGCTCCGGAGGAACAATGGTCGTCCTAATGCACAGAGCCGACACCTGGCGCTCCGTGAAACTGATACACACATTTAGCCGTTTTTCAGAACGCGTGCAGCTGCACAAGCCGTTGAGGGCACATCAGATTCGGTCGTCATTTTACATGGTTGCACAGGGCGTGAGGCCGGGAACTGAGATGGCTATAGAAGCTGTAAAGGAGTGGAAGGAACAGTGGAGGGAGGCTACATTTCAGCCTGCAGGCGATGCCGATGGGACTGAAAAAGGGGAACACATGGTTGGGTGTGGAGACAATACTGAGCGCGAGATCAACGCTGTGCTTGATAATTTTGGTATTACTTTTATTGGGATGGTGGAGTCGGTATTTAAGACACAAACAATGGCGTTGAGGAATGCGCCTTGGGCGAAGAAGAGTAACAGCAAGGGGTGCCAGTGATGATGGGAGGTTTAAGTTTATCTGGGTTGTTTCCCTACACGATGGAAGTTACATGAGTAGCTATTGACGATCTGAAAGTCGGTTCTAGTTTTACCTGTTGAAGTGGTAAACCTTGCTACTAGCGTGGTATATAACGTACAAGAAAGGCAATGCTAATAAAATAATAGAATCTTTGACGAATTAAAATAGAATCAGATAAGTATGGCTTGGAAGGCGTCATATTGTTCGCGGCTAAGGATGCAGGGTAAAAGGGAAGTACGCACAGCGGTATGGCGGATCGGGCAACGAGCAGGTAGCGAATTTGTCGCGCAAGTTTCGAGGAAGAAAAAATAGATCGGATCGGGGAGTGGAAGAGGTTTGAAAAGGAGGGAGTTCAAATTCTGCAACTCCTTTTCTTCTACTTTTAAACATTGCCAATTTAACAGGATCGACAAGGTTACTGGAAATCCTTTCACACAAGACTCTTTTTGCGCTCTCTTAGGGACGTGGTGACTGCTGTTTTGGACTTGACTTTGAGGTAGGTGAGGACAATGGCGGTGACGGAGTCACCTGGGGTACCGATTGCTTCAAAGGCAGTGAATATTTTCTTAGTCATGGCAAATTGTGATGCGAGAAAGGATAAAGTCACTGTTGAAGGATGGGCATTGTGTCTTCTTTTAGCAATCTACCTGGTGACAGGAATATAGCAACAATTTCATCCAGGGAGCAGTCAGAATTGGTTATAAGGAGCGAAAGATCCCCAACATCGAAAAGAATTCATTGCAAGCTTAAAAGAGTCCTGAGACTCGTATGACTGTCCGCTAAGTTATATTCCTGCCGCTCACGACAAACACGAGTATGGCTGACATCTCCATTTGAAACAACTATCAAACATACTACTCGCTTTGCTGAACATGTCATTACTGCAACTGCGCCTGATTAAAAAAGCTCCAAATCTCACCGGGCACCCAGCTCTTCGCCCCGCTCTCCGGACCATTATCGACCGCTCCCGGCCAGTGTCCACCATCAAACGCGATCCAACTAACCGGATACCCTGCCTTGCAATTATTATAGTTGGTTTTTACGTGAATTCCACTTCCTCTGTTCGGTTCGGGCGCGTTTTGCCCCTGCTGGCACCCGTTATTCTTCACGAACCTGTCCCTCAACCCTCTACCACCGCCGACGTTAAGCGTTCCGTCCGAGATACCGTGAATGCCCAGATAAGCAATTGGATCGTTTCCTCCGCTGCATCCGCTCAGCTGCCCTCCGGAAATGACAGCTACGCCCCTAAAATCTTTAGCCCTGGAACAGGCGATCGAATAACTCATTGAGCCTCCGTACGAGAAGCCCAGGCTGAACCGCTGCCGCTGGTTGACGCAGAGCTGGGATTCAATATCCTTGATCATAGCGTCGACGAACTGGATATCCTCTCCTCCGTTATTCGCCCATCCATTGTTGATGCCCTGGGGTGCGACCAGGATGGCCGATTCACCGGCTGTGCGCTGCATGCCGTAGTAGGACCAGAGCTCTCGGTCCGTTCCGCCCGAAGAAACGTCGTTCATCGTTCCGCCGACCCAGTGGAAGGCAAAGATGAGTTTGTAAGGGCGGGAAGGGCTGTAATTGTTCGGAACGCGGATGGTGTATTGGCGGCGTTGGTTGTTGACTGTTACGGCTCGGACCCCGGAAGCAAAAGGAGAGCGGCCGCAGCCGGGCGAGGCGTTTTGACGGGCTTCTAGGAGGGATCTTTCGGACAGAATGTTGGTGGTGTTAAGGGGACTTGATGAGGAATCGGGGGGGATAACGTAGGCTAGCGTTGTTGAGGACGCTCCTAGGAGGAGGGGAAGAATAGTGGGGAGACGCATTGTGTGAGCTGGGGATGCTTGCCTGAAGAGAGAGGATCTTGGAGGAAAGTTCAAGTGCAGCACATATTTATACCATTTTCATTTCTTTCAGTGAGTTTCAATTTTGTTTTCTCTGTGACAAATCTGACATCATGCACCTTCTTAAAGTCAAGTTCCTTCTAAATCTACCGATATGTGACCTTGCCTTAAACAGCTCGTTTTCCCATCCGAGTTCAACGGCCTTTTTATCTCCTGTGCCCTTGCGACCGTTTGTAAAAATCTCCCACGTATCACGACTCAAGTCCGAGCCTATCTTCTCGGAGGGATTCTTCCATGGTGTCGTTTTATTCCAACCCAGGAGGTCAGCTGACTTTCCAAAACAAGCCTTTATGTGGGCCACTGACACTTTATTCTGGGTTTTCTTTCATTTGATTTGGGCGCTTCAAGTTCTCTAGGATTCTAGGTTTTGGTGTGTTAAAGGTGGGTCCTCGGCGAATCACTTATATTAAGTAGACCAGCTTGGCTTCAGCCATCGGCAATCTCTTTTATACGCTAATATATTAACCGGCAATCGGTCGCTTGTTAAGCGGACTTGGGAGCTAGTATAGGGTTTCGGCTCGGATGGTGCCTACAAAACGTCGTTTCTTCCCTAGATTTTTATACCTATCCAAGCCACTTTTTTTAACTACCAGGTTGTGAAGTCTTACCAGTGGTGGTACTCAACTCTCTTTCTCTGTTCCGCTTCCCTTACTCGGTAGCCCATTTAGTTAGATTTGCCGCCAATAAGGCGATTGTTCCGGGGTTTGGTGGATTCATCCCAAGCTTGAAACGTTGGGCATGTATGCCAGGTATGACACGAGGAGAGAGGGCCGATGGGGGTTAAGCTCGAATGCGCGCAGAGTTTTTTGAATTATGGCTTGTGGGAACGTATTGTGTTTTGAAACGCGGTTACGGTGGATAATGGAAATTACGGTAGTGTAATTGATGGTGATTTTGAGATCAAAAAGGAAGTCCATGGTTGGTGAGATATAAGGAAGTAATGCGATTCTACTTAATTAGAGTGGGAATCATAACCTGTGATGTGTGTTGCGGTGGATGTCTGGGGATATTTGTGACTTGCTTAGGTAGTTAAGGTAGCCTGACCACGAGTTCCCGCTGTCCAAGCCACAAAGAAGAGCACGATGAAGAAGTCCATTCCTCGCGGCAGCGCCTTTTGTAGGTTTCATGTCCCGGCCAACTTGCTTTCGAGGGGTTCTTCCCCAGGCGTCCGAAGACATGGCCTCAACGGTGCTGTCGCGCAAGACCATCGACGCTTAAATGTAACCCTTGATTCTGGGCAGGCTTGGAGTGGATGCACAGAAGATTGGCAACAACATTAGCGTTGCTGATGATAATAGCCGGCGTCACCACGTTGACGCCCTCGCCACGCAGTTCGCTGACAAGCTCCTGGGCCTCGCTGATTTTAGGGCAGGAGCGTAAGACAAGGATCAGGGTGCGCGCTCAGCGGCTGACCAGCCAGCGAGATATTGAGCGTCATAGACCGCCCAGACCGCCAGCAACGGCATAGGCTGCATCGGGATTCAGGGAGGAGCTCGGCTTGGTCTCAATCACGGCCTCAACCTGTTCGTCCGGTCGAAACTCGACGATGATCTTTCCCACCGTCTTGCCCATCCGCAGCGGTTAAAAAGCCTTCTCAGCTCGCCGACGCCGAACATCTGGAGCGGGTGGGCCGTGCTCATTTTCTTCTTGTTAAAGAGTGTGAGAACTTGATCGATGGCTGCTCTGGCGTCTTCGGCCTCTATAGCAACATCTATGACACGTTTTAGGCGCCGAAAGAAACGTTGCGCATAAACTGGGTCATAGGCAGCGTGTTGCCGGTGATGATGTCTTTTTTCGTCAATCTCGATAAAGGCCCGAACGGAGCAACGCACTCCTACGACGCCAAGTGAAACGGGGAGCCTTGGCTAGAAACTTGACGCCGGCGGCAAAGGGCGAGCTCTCATTGACAAGCTGGTGCCACCGAGGGAGCATACTATGGACGAGATGGTGATGGGCGCCCCGACGAGGAAGGCTTCGCTTTCAAGGTGAGATTGGGTCAGCATATAAGCTGAAAAACAAAGAATGGAAGGCTTATGCGTGGAGTACAGTAACCCGGACGGCAGGACGCGGTTATGCCTGAAGCTGCGCGGAAACAAAGGCACTGCCGCAGTCGTCTCCTGCCCGTTCACTAAGTACTGCCAGAGCAATGAGTCGACCAATAGCACACCAGAGACAACAAACGAGGCAATGGTGAAGCCGAAATCCCAGGCATAGCTTACGGTGCCGCCCTCCTCCAGCGCGGCCACTAGGAACACGACGATGACCAACAGCACAAGCGCGCAGAGACGCCAGCCAAGGCGTCAGCCTCGCAGAGGAAGCGGCCCACGGCTGCTACGAGGCTCCGCCTCTTGGCTGGTCTGTCTCGGGGCGGATCGAGGTGACGAGAAAACCGGTTAGGCAAAGCGAGGATGAGGAGGACCAGGGCAGCAACGCCGATGGTGAGACTGCAATAGACGGCCGACACAGTACAGGTTAGTAGGCAAGTCGTAAAGGCTGGACACATTAATGTAGGCAGTCACGGGTCTGAACTTGCTATAGATACAACAACCAACGCCAGTGGTTGCCGCTGTTGAGAGCACTACCAATGAGCGGACTGACGACTAGGCAATGCAATGACCAGGGTGCAGGACAAGAGGGCTTTTATTTTGTTGTGGCCCGCCATGGGCACAAACCTGGAAGAAGGTAGTAAAAGGTATGGCCTATGGTGCCGGTAACAGTGATGCCCTGGAATACTACCTATGTTGAAGTCTGGCAACAGGGTAGCGTGCCGTCAGTCAACATGCACAACATAAGACAAAGCGGCATTTTGAGGACTAGCCAGGTAGCTGGGGAAGCAACTTACAGATCATTGATGGATGTTTGACGCTCCACACCCGGACAAAAAGTCCACGAAGATGATGGGCTAGCTGAGGAGGGCCCTCTTGAGACTAAATGTGGTGCCCGATCTGGGCCTAGGCGAGCAGGGAGCTTCTTAATTTCTTAGCATTCTTTTGGTTGAGACCTGGTTTCTAATATTATTATGCGAAATAAGTTATATGCACCGATTAAGACAGAAAGGTAAGCTGTGATGAGCCAGTTGCGATTATCGAACCTGCTAAGATTGGCCGATAAGGTGACTAACAAAGCACTGACGATAGCGATTTCGACGGTTAAGAGAAAAATCCAGATGCATAGGCTTTTTCGCCGCAGTGCATAACTGGAGGTAAACTTGGATCATGGCAGTAATCACTAAGCGAGGGAGAACGGCAACTGACCCGATAAAAATGACCATTAACTATATTCCGCTGAGAGATCACTAGGGGGAAGCTTGGTCTCACTCGTCGTCATCCTTCCTGCCGACCTGCTAAAGCGTAGTCTCAATCCCGCTGGAGTAGGCCACTTTAAGTTCCTCTCGACAGTTATCCCGAGTGGCAGCCATGTTAGCGGTTAGCACACATTTAGTAGTTTGACAAAGTGATTAAATTCGAAATTGAGGTGAAGGTTACGGGACTAACTTAGAAGGTGTTTTGTGGCTGGATAATGGAAAAAAAAAAAGGGGGGGGGGGGGAGTCTCCTTGTATTAATATGTGCCCCAGACTGCATTGCTCTCAGAACAAAAACAAGCAATAAAGGCCCAGGGCGTGTTGGGTTATACCGGATCCTATTTACCTAATTTGCTGCCTGCTTCCTACTCGCAGGTTGCACAATATAAACGGAAGTTTGGCTCTGCAGTACCGATATGCACACCCGACGGTGCACCTGCGAGTGGCAGGTGCAGCCACACACAGCCTTTAAATCAAGCATCTCCAACATATATATGGCGAGCCAATAATCCGTACAATGTAACGATTAAGAAAGTGACTTGCGACCAAAAACAAACGAAAAGACAGACGCCGCGCCTTTGACCAGGAGTCTATCTGCGTCGAAATAAAAGTATGTCGTCCGCTTGAAACTAAGAGACAGTGACATTATCCATTGTATTTACTATTTACTTAATTGTTACCAGTTTAATCTGTTGGTCACCCTTTTACCCAATCATCCATTTATCTATCCATCCCTTTACCATCCAGGTCCGCTACAACGCCACAGCCGCGCGCCATCGGCAGATTAAAGTCCTCAATGCAAAGCTGTCTCCGCAGGTCTACCTACCTCTTGCGTCCGTCAGCCGATAAAACGACGCGCGAGTCTAAGGCTAGCACCCCTACGCTGATCATTATTTTTTGGCTGGATAAGCGCTCTCGACGGCCCGCTGACCAAGTACACAGTATGTTAACCAGTACCATGCCCTGGTCACCTCATCGGCTATCCTCCTCGTCACTTGCAACTTTGCCCGCATAACCCTGCCGTGGCTGGGATTGCCAGATAACCAAATCGCCGCCGTAGCTGGCTGCGCCATCCTTGAGCAGGACGCCTAGGAGGCCCCTAACAGCGGCGCGCGCCCATTAGTCCACGTCTTTCCAACGCGGGCTCTACCATCATATACCACCACTACAGCCAGCTCGGGCTTGGGCTCCTCTGCGCCTCACAATAGTCGCCTGCCGCTGCACGCCACCGTTTTCGACTCAACGCCGGCGTCCTTTACCTACCAGACGCTACTACAGGGGATCCTCGACGGCGCACACTCAGCCGCCACCCGCCTCGCTATTGTGCCTCCAGCTTACCTGTACGTGGCACTGGTGTGGGTTGTCGTCGCCTTGCTACGGCTGCCCGACCATATCGGCGACTTTGGGCCGCGCGCACAACGACCCGGCACGGGTGCTTAAGACCGCGCGCGTCTACATCTACAGCCCCGCCAACCGCATCACGCCGGCCGCCGGGGTGGAGAAGCATGCTGCCGAGGCTCAAAAGGTCAGGTTCTGTGTGCAGCGCGAGGTCTTTGAGGGCTCGGGCCATGTGGCATACGCGAAAAAGGATGCTGATCGCCACTGGCGTGCTGTGACGGCGACGTGTGAGCAGGCGCGCAAGGTTGAGGCGTAGCTGTAGGTAAATAACGTGATTGACCTTAGCTAGGCAATCGATGTACGCCGTCACCTGGCGCAGTATTACTCCCGCTTGGCTTTTTGGATGTTTGGGTTTAATGCCGATATCTATGCAGTCATGTGGTGAAGGCGGGCGTTGGAACAGCGCGTATGGAAAACAATTGGCTAGAATTACCGAAAGTAACTGACGGGTGAATGCGTCCATGGTAAGTAACTCAAGCAGGTTGCATAATTGCAACCCACCCAGTGGGCAATAATTCGGTCGAGGCTGGGAAGCAATTAGCCAGACCTGCATTGCCACCAGTTGACGCCGGGATCGGACATATGGTATTGATTACCTGCACGCAGCATAAACAGTATATGTGGCACAGCAGTGCTCTGTTAACTGTGACGACCGTTAAAAAAAAAAAAAAAAGAAACTTCCGGCCTATTGCTTAGACGTTACGCTGGAGCCTGCTGGCGTTGCACCGAAAGTCAACAATATCCAGCCTTATTACCAGTCGTTTTGTAACAGAACAGTATTAACGCACATAGTCACAAACGGGACCCTTTCCCGCTCGTGCCGCCCGTCTGTTGGGCCGCTCCAGCGGCGTCCCCGAGACGTCCCTGCCCCCCAGCGGCGTCCCATTTTACTGACAGGATTCACTTTTTTATTGACGGGATTAATGCGATTTCACTGCCTCTTTTCTCACCTGATACCCCGTCATGTCACTGTCAGACATTTCGTCCATCTCAAAACTCTTCAATACCTAGACTGTCTGTATTATCACGGATCAAAGAGTTTGTCGCAATGTCCACGACCACGGCGCCGGGCGGCAACCCTTTGGACCACATCCCGGCCGGCAAGCCGCCACCTGGGTTGACGTCCAATCTGATCGACCCGCCATCTCGAGCGCATGCCATCATCGTTCTCGACGCCGTCTTTGTTCCGCTAATGTTGATTGCTGTGTTCGTGCGTTTTTTTGTGCGCATCAAATGGACCAAGGCGCGCGGGTGGGACGACATCTGCATCGTCCTCGCAGCCATCGGCTCCGTCACGCACTTTGTGATACACTCTAAACGTTTGTTTTTTGCTCAGCCCCAAGCCCAAACATCTTTTGCTGACCTCGTCAACTTGGCAGTTATCGAACACGGCTTAGGCCGGCACATGTGGGACATACCTGTGTCCTGGCTCATCTCCACCTCGTCCATCCGGCTCCTATCCTCCAACGGCATAGTCTCGGCCTTCACCTATCTCTTCACCAAGCTGTCTATCCTCTTACTGTATCTTACCCTATTCGACGTCTCCCGCGGCACCAAAATCAGCATCTACGTTGGCAGCGCCATCGTGACGGGCTATTACGTCTCCATACTATTCGCTGGTGTCGCCGCCGTCTGCTCCTGCGCCACCATCACGGCGACCAAAGACTCGAGCTTCTGCAACGCCTGGGCCGGTCCCGTGACCATCATTACAGCCTCCTTCAACACTGTGACCGACTGGTGGATTTTTATCCTCCCCTTACCGCTCGTGATAAAGCTCAAGATGCGCCCGAGGCAGAGGCTGATCGTGGCCGGCGTGTTTGCCGCTGGGTTGGCAGCCTGCGCCGCCAGCACCGCTAGATTGGGGGTGCAGGCCTATCAGTATTCCACGGGCAGCGACACGTTCTGGTGGCAGGGGCTGAACGCCGAGTTTGCGGCAGTAGAAATTAACATTGGGATTATCGTGGCCTGCGTGCCCACCTTCCCTCAGATGTGGAGGAACACTAAGCCTCTGGTTTATGCCATGGGGAGCAACTTGTCCCGGTCGTTGTTGAGGAGGTCGCCGGCGGGTAGCAAGGCGGCGACTGGCAGTGTCAGGAGTGAAGGCGGCTATGAAGGTAACACAAAGTTGCGGAAGGTGCCGAGCTCTGTAAAGGATGCCCTATGGGAGGGAGAAGGGTTTGGCAACAGTGTCAACAAACAGCCTGTGCTGCAGGATCACGGGCTGATTGATGGTATCGAACTGCACACGAGAAGGGGGGACTCAGCGGTCTAATGGGTTGGTGGAGTGTTGACGGAGCGGTTGAGGGGGGTCGGGTGAGTTTAATGCTGCTTGGCTGCTCATTTAGGTAGTAGAGCTTTGTAGAATAAAATCGAGTTTTTCTTTTTACTGTTAATAGTGAATTCAGTAAAAACTTGGATTGTGTACATTTGCAAGCACTTACAAGGGCTTGGACTTTAACAAACGTTGCCGAGTCTCGCGCACCAAACTGGGTGTCATGTGTAATAACCAATAAGAAGACATTACTTCTCGTCAACAAACCATAACTAAGCTGAGCACAAAAGACTGCTATATTTAACAATACTGTACAGTTACAGATGGGACACTCTTATTCTACTCCTAGTCCCTTTTGGACAAAACAACCACGCAATCATCTCCCTCCTTAATTCCCATAATGCCCACCCCCGTGCCATTCTTGGTCTGCAGGTCCACGCGTGGCATTCCCTTCCCATTCTTGTTTTTGCCCTGCCCAATCTCCAAATCAAACCTGTCCACCAGCCAAGCCGAAAACATCAACGCTCCGCTCTTGCTCATGAACCGTCCCGGGCACAACGCCGGCCCGCCGCCGTAAGGTGTGAAGTTTTTGTTCCGTAGCAGCGCTTCCCCTTGTTCGCCCAGAAATCTATCCGGCCTAAAAGTCTTTGCATCCGCGCCCCATACTTGCTCGTCCATGAGCAGGTGCCGATGTATCAGCATGATCATGTTTCCCTTCCGCAGCGTCTCCCCGGTCGCGCTCTGAACGTCTCTCGTCAGCTCCCGAACGGAGATGGGGTCATTGTAGAAGCGCAGCGACTCGTTGTAGAGGCTAGCGAGGTGCTTGGCTTTGGTGCTCACCGCAGCCTGAAGTTGGACGTTAGTGAGGCCGGGTGTTGCGAGTATGGGTGCAAGCTCCTCCCTGACTGCCTCTCGCAGCGAAGCATTGTGCGCCAAATGCACAGCCATCCATGCCACCAGCCGCCACGGGTTACTGGTCATGCCCCAGTGGATGATGGTCAGCCAGCCGGCGATGTCATGCACGCCCATCCCGCGAGCCTTCATCTCGGTGATGACCGTCTTGACCATCCAGGAAGCACCTTCTCGCTCCGCCTCGGGAAGGCGGAGGTAGGCTACGACGGCAGTGCGGAGCTTCTTGATGGACTTATTCCCGTGGCCCCCCAGAGTGGGGAGCTTGTAGAGAAAGGTCCAGATATTGTCGTCAAAGGTGTTGTAGTTGTGAACAAAGTCAGGAGCCACCCGCAACAGCGCGGGGCCGAAGAAGGCGTCCACAGTAGCACGACCAAAGGTCCACCTTACAAGCTCGACGAGAGAGGCCGTCTTTGTATCCTTTTGGGAAGAAAGCAAAGCTTCGGGAGACAGCGTATCAAAAGACATCGCCTTGTCGAGATTGTCGAGAAAGACAGACTCAAATGCATCGTAGGTCGGCCCGGGATGCAGTTGCTTGCGTATAAGAATGTGCGCCATGTCGCCCATGGTCTTGAGTTGCGGGTTCGGCTCCAGATGGGGATTAGCCTGCACAAACGAGACCGTGGGCTTTTGGGACAGCATAGTGATGGCTGCTTCCGAGATGCCAAATCGCCGCATAAGTAGGTGGTAGTTCTTGTCATGGTCGTGCTCGTCGCGGGAGAGCCGATTCAGGACCTGGTAAACATTGGGCGGGTGCGACATGATGTACATCTTCTCGCCGGCCACCGTGAGGAGGTAAGTTTGAGCCGAGGAGAAAGTACGTTTTCCATATTCGAACAGCCCGCCGAGATTGGTGAGGAAGGAGTAGGCGTGGCCGAGGTCTGTTGGAAATTGTCAGTCTGAGTGGTAGTGCAAGGTACATAGTAGGCTCTTACATGGGACGTAATACGGGAGTTCTTTAACCTCATTGGGGTGGAGCATCGGCCAAATGGTGAATCGCCATATGTACCAGAATGCCCAAACAGAGCTGAGCGCAGCTAGGCCACCCAGAACTGGATCATAGCTTAAGTGGATAGGCACATGGAGAGACCCGAGACCAATTATGGCGTTCAGTATTGTGTACATGGTGCAGTAGGTAAAAAGAACAATGAGGAGTTGCCATAAGATGTTTGACATTGGGAGAGTGGCGTCGTCGCACACAGTTGTAGCAGACATGAACGTCATTTTGGTTTTGGGTCAAATAGGGAGTTCCTTGAGTTGTGACTTTGACCATTTCCTGAGATCTATCCTTTCCTTATATAGATGACTGGACGAAGAACCTCAGCCTACTCGTTAACGGAATGGAACGTAGGTAGATATAGGTAGCCCATAACAAAGTATCTTGGTACATAGTTCATCGTCGGGCAATCTGTAGCTTGAATCAACAGATTGTATGTAAGTTACAAGTAAAAGGTTCACATATATTTCACAGTTCCGGTAATGTACCTGCATCGATTGAAAACCACTGCCGTTTGTGCCGTAATCGTTTAGGCAGACGCGTTTCGGCAGATAGCACAGTGTACTGTTTCCCGGGCCGTCGGGGCCTGCAATACCTCATTCTGGCCCCCAACTTCTCCTGACAGTATTTGGCTGCTTGAACAACGCCATGCTTGTGCATTTCGTAAGGCAGTCCACAAAGGCGTGGCGATGCAGACTGCCTTGCACTGCTGGGGGTTTCATTGGCAAGGTGTTATATACGCGCCGTGCAGACGGCTGATGAACCTCGCTTAGTGATAGAACCGACGCCTTGATACAACTCTTGCCTTGTTTTTGAGACTGCGCCTCTGTGATACCATAAAACTCTTGTTGCTATCATTACAAGGTTAATTCCCTACTCTTTGGGGGCCACCTCTGGAATGCAACTTCCGTTCTAAACCAAGAGGTGAAGCTATCATTGTGACTAATACTTCTTTGCCCGGTCCGTCCGCCCCGCCACGTGCCACCAAGCCGCAGCGTTTTAGTGGCGTAAAAAGGCAACTGCCCCTTACCACGGCATGTAAATTACGGGAGCAAGCGCCGCGCGGCAATCAACCGCCTGAACAAAGCAGCTGAGGCCGTGCACGCCGTTGTGTGCCTATCTTGGCACTGTCAATGCCGTCCCATCCTTGTTCCTCTTACCCTCCCTTCGCCAATTTGATAGCTGTCAAGAGAAAACCGTTTCATTTTTCCGCCAGGGGTCATCACGAACGCAACTCTTACTAGCTTGCTGTTTTCACCCCAACTTCCCCTCCTGTGAATGACAGACAGGTGCGACGGGAGCGCAGCCGTTTGCCAATCAGTACCTATATAGGCCATAGCAAACATCAACCTCATAATCTCCTAACAATTTTTCCAGCTTCTTCACGGCGAAACTAACTCCGTTTAAACAAGATCCCACATCGACAATGTCCACCTCACCAGCCAATCCCCGCTTTCCTCCGGGACCGCCCCTCGGTTCTGTGATCGTAACGGGCGGATGCGGCTTCGTGGGTTCTCACCTTGTCGACGCACTGCTCGTCCTCTCTCCCACGCTCTCCATCGACGTCCTTGACATCAACACGACGCGTAACCGCGTCGACCATTCCACCTTCCCCAACGTCACCTACCATCAAGTTGACGTCTCGGACCGCGCCGCTATTCTCTCCCTCTTCCAGAGCATCAAACCCACCACTGTTTTCCATGCCGCCTCCCCCGATGCCCTGGGTCAGTCTTTGCCCATCTTTGAGCGTGTCATCCTGCAGGGAGCCCGCAACATGGTCTCGGCCTCGCTAGCCGTTGGCACCGTTAAGGCCTTCATCTACACCTCCACCTCCTCCGTTGTGCACGACAATGTATCCGATCTTTTGGATGCAGATGAGACCTGGCCCATCCTGGACTGGCCGCGCCAGAAACGGCACTACACCCTTATGAAAGCAAAAGCCGAGACAGAAATCTTGGCGCTCAACCGGAACAACGAGACCGGCATGCTGACAACCTCTATCCGCCCGAGCTCGGTCTTTGGTGAACGAGATTTTACTCAGTTGGGCAAGATAGTCGAGTCGATCCGGCAAGGGAAGGGGAAGTGGCAGATGGGCAACGGTGAGAACCTGTACTCATTCACTTATGTCGCAAACACGGCGGACGGCCATGTTCTCGCTGCGCAGAAACTGCTGGAAGCCCATGGAAAGCCGCCTCTTCCTGATGATATAAAGGTGGAGGGGGAGGCTTTCAATATCACGAATGACGAGGACTGGCTGTTTTGGGACTACCAGAGAGCTGTTGCGGCGCTTATTGGCCTGCCAGTGAAGAAGGAAGATGTGATGGTGATTCCGGAGTGGCTGGCGCTCTTCATTGCATCTTTGGCCGAATGGATTACTTGGGCTGTTACGTTGGGAAAGGGGAGGCCAGTGATGACGTGGGACGCGATCCGTTTCGTGACAATTCATCGTACTTTGAAGTGCGAGAAGGCTAAGAAGCGGTTAGGTTATAAGCCGAGGGTAGGGATGCAGGAGGGATTAGAGCGGGCCACGCGGTGGTTTGTTGAAAATAAAAGCACGTGAGAGCTTAAGTGAAGAGGGATGGGGGCAAAGATAAGATGTTTTAGATTGCAGCAGCGGGCTTTAGCTTAGGGGTTTTAAGACAAAGAAAAGTTATAATTTTTTTTTCTTTTTATATTAACCTATAACCGGAATATTTTCTTTTTTTCTTCCTCGACCTACACGCTTTCAAAACGTCTACCAAGCCTGCTATACTTTACCTACTAACTCCTATCTTATTCCACTGGTCCAGCTACGCAGACCTCTGGCTACTTTAATCCACAATTCTATAAAGGTTAAATTATTCGAGTGGTAATTTCGCACCGTTCATGACAAAACCAGGGAATTTCCCTAAGAAAAAAAATAGATGGCGTTTTTCTTTAAACCGAAGTAAGTTGAAAGATTTATGTTTTATCTTAGGGAGTGTGTTGAGGTTGATAGTGGCCAATTGGCCGGGGTGTTGCCAGGGGTCTTTGCAAGGGTCTTTTATATGGGAGAGAGCCTAAAACTTTTTGATTTTGAGGGGTGGTGTCACTTTCGACACCATAGTAAAGTGGGCCCCTGCACCTGTCCTGAGTCACAGCAACGGGAGTCACAGCTTTTCATTGCAAAATCAAGCAATCTTAATTGCTTCGATTAAAAACTGCAAAACTTTTTCCCAAGTCATTCCCCATTACCAATTACCCACAACATTGTCGACTGTTTTACCGCACGCTCTTCGTGCGCCCGTCGCCGATCATCCGAGGATTCTCTACAACATTCGCAATGGCTACCAAGAGTGCAGGAGGAGACCCGGGTAAGATTATTCACAATGGCTTAAAGCCGAGTCACAGCCTAGCTGACATGCCTCTCTTCCTTACACAGTCGCGGCTACCGACGACTCGCGACAGGATGGCGCATCTACCGTCCAGCCGGCCCCGACTCAGGTGAAGCCTGAGAAGCAACTTGAGAAGGAGCGCAAGAAGGCCGAGAAGCTGGCTAAGCTCGAGAAAAAGAATGCAGCCCTTGCCGAGGCGGCTGCCATGAATGCGAACAAGGCCAAGGGAGAGAAGAAGCCTAAGGAGAAGAAGGCCGAGGCCGAGGCCCTGCCTCCCTTCGTCGAGGACACCCCGCTTGGGGAGAAAAAGCGGCTCAAGCCTTTTGACGACCCCTACTATTCTTCTTACCACCCCATTGCTGTCGAGTCGGCATGGTACTCGTGGTGGGAAAAGGAGGGATTCTTCCAACCGCAATTTACGCCCGAAGGCGAGGTCAAGCCCGAGGGCAAGTTCGTCATCGTTGTGCCTCCTCCAAACGTCACAGGAGTCCTGCAGTAAGCACGCATGCTCGCGTCATCTCCAAGACCTCGGCACATCACTAACATTGAGCAGCATGGGCCACGCTTTGGGCAATTCGCTTCAGGACCTAATGATTCGCTACAACCGCCAGAAGGGAAAGACCACGTTGTGGCTGCCAGGCTGTGACCACGCTAGTAAGATATATCCGCCACTCATTATTGACATGATCTGACCACCCCCCCCCCCAAGGCATTGCAACACAGAGCGTGGTGGAGAAGATGCTTTGGAAGAAGAAGCAGCAGACCAGGTATGATCTCGGCAGGGCAAAGTTCATCGAGCTCGCCCAGGACTGGAAGACGGAGTACCACGACAAGATCGTCAACGCTTTCAAAAAGATGGGAAGCAGTCTTGACTGGACCAGGGAGGCCTTCACAATGGTATGTACCCCCAAGATTATGCACAGTCTCCGATGCTGACGCCCAACCTCCGACAGGACGAGCACTTTTCGGCGGCCGTCATGGATGTCTTTATCAGGTTTCATGAAGAAGGCATCATCTACAGGGCCAATCGTCTTGTCAATTGGGATTCCACATTGATGACGGCTCTCAGCAACGTCGAGGTCGACAACAAAGAGATACCAGGGCGGACGCTTCTCGATGTCCCCGGTTACGAGAGAAAGGTCGAGTTTGGAATCATTGTTCATTTCAAGTATCCAATTGAGAACTCGGACGAGACCATCGAAGTCGCGACGACCCGTCCCGAGACCATGCTTGGTGATACCGGGATTGCCGTTCATCCCAATGATCCTCGCTACACTCATCTGGTGGGCAAATTTGCCGTTCATCCCTTCATCAAGGGCCGGAGGCTTCCGATCGTCGCCGATACCTATGTTGACCGCGAGTTCGGTACGGGCGTCGTCAAGCTGACCCCTGCGCACGATCCTAACGATTTCAACCTCGGCATGGCCCACAGGCTCGAATTCATCAACATCCTAACGGACGACGGACTGATCAACGAGAACGGCGGCCCTTACCAAGGCCAGAAGCGATTCGACGTTCGCTACTCCATCCAGGACGATTTGAAGAAGCTCGGTCTCTACGTAGATAAGAAGGACAACCCCATGTCCGTGCCGCTGTCGGAGAGGACCAGGGATGTTGTCGAGCCCGTTATGAGGCCGCAGTGGTGGGTAAATATGTCTTCTCTTGCGGGGGATGCTGTAAGTCCATGTCCGTTCTTTGTGTCTTGTCTTGGCTGCTTAAACATTCGTCGCAGATCAAAGCCGTCCAGACTGGCGAGATCAAGATCAAGCCCGAGTCGGCGGAGAAATCCTACCTGCACTGGATGGCTAACATCAAGGACTGGTGCATCTCAAGACAGCTGTGGTGGGGGCATCAGTGCCCCGCTTATCGTGTGCATTTTGAAGGAGAGGTGGATGTCCATGACTCTGAAGAAAGGTGGTTCTCCGGTCGAACTGAAGAAGAAGGTTGGTACTCATCCTAACGCTGTTTGTCCAGTGCTGACCAGAACAGCCCGCGCCAAGGCCGAAAAGGCATTTCCAGACAAGAAGTTTAAGCTGGTAAGTGGCTATGCCTTGCTTGTCCGCTGCCAGAGGATGGTCGGTCACTTACGCTACATACCTAGGTTCGAGACGAGGATGTCCTCGACACTTGGTTCAGCGCTGGCCTCTGGCCTTTCGCAACTCTCGGATGGCCTAATGAGACTCCTGATATGGCCCGTCTGTTCCCTACCAGCGTTCTTGAGACTGGATGGGATATTATGTAAGTATTCCGGCGTGGACGTTTAACCGAAGGCACTGGCAGGCATATGCTGACATTGAGGTACAGTCCCTTCTGGGTTGCTCGTATGATCTTCCTCAGCATAAAGCTCACGGGCAAGGTGCCGTTCTCCGAAGTGTTTTGCCATTCTTTGAGTAAGCCAACTCTCCGATCCGGCGAGCCCACGATGCTGACATTACCTACATAGTTCGCGATTCCGAGGGGCGTAAAATGAGCAAGTCGCTCGGCAATGTTGTCGACCCTCTGGATGTCATCAGCGGCATCGAGCTCCAGGCTCTTCACGACAAGCTAGTAACCGGCAACCTTGCCGCTGCCGAGGTCAAGAAGGCGACTGGATACCAGAAGGCGGCGTTCCCGCAGGGCATTCCGGAATGCGGGGCGGACGCTCTTCGCTTCGCTCTTATCGCTTACACCACGGGCGGTGGCGACATCAATTTCGATGTCAAGGTCATTCACCTGTACAGACGCTTCTGCAACAAGATCTGGAACGCATGCAAGTATGTTCTCGGCAAGCTCGAGACCGTTGAGAACTTTGTTCCCGCGGAGCGGCGCACTCTTACCGGACACGAGTCTTTGGCGGAGCGTTGGATTCTTCACAAGATGAACTATGCCGTGCAGGCGATCAACGAAGCTATCGAGCAGAGGGAGTTCATGAGAAGTGCCAACCTCCTATACGCATACTGGTACTTCCAGCTGTAAGTGGCTTCCGACCCCCTGCTGGTCCTGTAAATGTCTGACTCTTTATTTTAGGTGCGACGTCTTCATTGAGAACTCCAAGGCTCTGATACAGCAGGGGTCTGAAGCCCGGATAAACTCTGCGCTCCAGACGCTTTACACGGCCCTCGAAGTTGCTCTTGTCGTCTCTCACCCATTCCTTCCCTACATCACGGAAGAGTTGTGGCAGAGACTGCCAAGAAGGCCAGGCGACAAGACGGAGACCATCATGTATGCAAAGTACCCCGAATGGGACCAGAAGCTGGAGAACCCGGCAGCCGAGACCGCCTACGACATTGTTTTGGGCTGCTCCAAGGGTGTCCGGTCCTTGATGGCTGAATACGCGCCCAAGGATAAGGCAAGGATCTTCATCCATGCCCACAACGAGACGTCTCACAAGACTGTGTCCGAGGAGAAGTCGTCGATTCAGTCACTCAGCGGCAAACTCGCCACCGAGATTGACATCCTCTCGCCTACCGATGCCCGCCCCGCCGGCTGTGTCTCCTTCCTCGTGTCGAGCGCAGTCTCGGTGCTGATCCACGTGGCAGACCGCATCGACTTTGACGAGGAGATTGCCAAGGCGACAAAGAAGCTGGAGAAGGCTCGTGTTGCCGTCGAGAAGCAGCAAAAGCTTATCAACGATCCGGAATATCTCCAGAAGGCCAACGTCGTGACGCAGGATGCTGACAAGACGAAGCTGGCTGATCTGGAGAGCGAAGCGAGCGGCCTTGAGGCAACCATTGAGCAGTTTAAGCAGTTGAAGCTCGAGTAAGGCTACCACTAGCGGTGCATCTCAACTCTTGGTCGGATTTGTGTGGTCTTAAATTACGGATAGCGTTAGCTTATTGTCCAGATACAATTGCCATATCTTTCATTATCATGATCCCGAAGACTGGCACATTCCAGAAAAGGCTTTAGCGTTAGCTAATAGCACTCTGTGTCCTTGATGTCCTGTAGATCGACGTTCGGCTGGCACACTTAGATTTTCCTTTTGCTTGCCGATGAACATGATTCCGTGTGTTTTGGTAAATGCAAAGTCCACGGCTGACAGCCTTGAGATATGATTATTGTTAAGCGGCTGCCTTGTTCGCTGTAGAAAACTCAAAAATATCAGGGGGTTTGTTAGAAAGCAAGCCCTATGCTGAGCCGGGGAAAGGATGTGCCTCTGCTCTTTTGTGCATTACATCCAATCCTTATTTAAACCAGACTGGAGGAAAGGAGGCGTGGAGCGAAGCCCTGCTGGGTATATTTATCGGTCGCAAGCTCGCAAAGTACCCCAGGCCCTTAAATAGATAGGTACTTGGCATAGATATATACTGGCATAGGTATGTACCGGCGTGCTGGCTCCCTGGTGCCTGCCTGCCCTCTTCCGAAGAAAGAGTCGTTGGATAGACTTGAATGATTTACGTATAAAACGGTTGGCCCAGTCTATGGCTTAAATCGCCAAAGACCATATATGCCACATGGTATCAAGTGTAGTATATTGAAGTGCCGATCAGAAAACTTTTAGTGATTTTGGCTTTTAAAGGGGATCAAAGCTCTTGCATAATCTCCCATTATAAAAAATTCCAAATACAGTCCAAATTGGAGCTTCGCTCCGATTATAAAAGTCAGCATCCTAGAACCTAAACACCCTCCAACACCCCAAACCACCGCCCCACTATGTCCTTACATTTTTAATTTTATATGAAAATAAGTTTCAAGGACAATGATATCTAGAACAAAAGGTACTGGTTAAGTTTAGAATGATAAAGCAAAGTAATTTAATTAAATATCTGTCATCTAGACTCCGGGCCAATCCTTAAAGTAAAGCATGCATGACCGAGGCACATGGGTTGCTCAGCGCGCCCCATACCAAGAAATCGAGCAGCCGCTCATAACACTCGGGGGGCGGGGGGGGGGGGACTTTAAGCACTGCCAACACTAGATTGATTAAAAGGTTTAAAGAGTCGAGGAATTAAGCATCCTGAGCAACACAAAGTAGCAATATATAGTCACTCGTCCTTCCTAGACATGCTCGCCGTGAACAAGATTGTTACCCTTCTCCCCTTCGCTCGCATCATCCATGACCGAAGCCTCCGACTGCGCCCCCTCGTGGAGGACATCCCCATGTTCGCGGTACGCTCGCTCCATGTTCCAGTTGAATGGCTTGTTGGTGGAGAATAGGACATCAATCGACTCGAGCGATCGACCGGCCGTTTCGGGGTAAACTGTTCAGACCGAGATGATTAGAAACCGCGTTCCCTATGACTTTTGATCAGGAAAGGTCACTTACACAAGTAAACGATAGGTATCCACAATAAATTCAGCCCGGCGAAGAGAAAGTAAGTCCTGTTCTCCAACCGGGCGAACATGATGGGGTTGACCAGCACTGTCCAGCCAACGCCGATAGCCCACCCAGTGATACCAAAGCCATTGCCCTGAGCTCGCATATCCGACGACCAGATCTCTGTCGGCACCAGAAAGGCCACAGTGCCCCAGGTGGCAGCGTAGCAGATGTTAAAGAGGAAGAGCATCGCGACTGCAGCGGGAGCAAAGGACGAAGCACGGTCGGGGTGCGCTCTGGAAGCCTCGTAGAGGCTTGCGGCAACCAGATTTACAATGAACAGGCCGAATGCGCCGCCCATGAGGCAAGCACGGCGACCGAGTCGGTCGACGATGTGCGCGCTGATGATTGTGCCGATAATGCCCACTGTGCTCAGTCCACCGGCCAGGCCGTTCTGTGTCAGCTCGCTGTACCCGGCCGCAGAGAGTAAAACGGGTGAGTAAGCCGTCACCGCCGTGATTCCGGTCCAGGAGGCCATGATCTGCAGCCAGATACAGAGCCATGCCCTGCGGCCCAAGTGATGGCCAGGCTTGCCCCCCCGACCGGCGAGGATCTTGGCGAATTGAATGGGCGAACTCTTCTGGCAGTCTTTCATGACAGCGGCTGTGATTTCGAGAAACTCCCGCTGAACTTCAGGGCCGTCGTTGCCACGAACATGCTCGAGCACCTCTCGTGCGTCGTCTGGACGGCCAGCAGACGCTAGGTAGCGAGGACTGTCCGGGAGAAGCTTGATACCACCAAGCAGGATCAGAGCAGGGACACACTGAAACGCGAGGAGAAAGCGCCATCGCACGTCCGAATACCCGTGGTCGACGAAGGCGAGTCCAAACGAGATCCAATAAGCGACCGCGATGCCCAGGTAGTTAGCGATGAAGACGTATCCTAGGAATCCGCCTCTGTGTTTTGCCGTTGACGTCTCGGAGACAAGCACGGGGGTGATGCCTGTCAAGCCGCCGGTGCCAATGCCCGTGATGACACGTGCTACTATAATGAAGTCGCTCGACTGCGTTGCCGCTTGAAGTGCGCCGCCGATGAGGGCAAAGATGGCTGAAAAGAAGAGACTGGCTAGGCTGTTAGCTACCGCCGAGAGTGCCTAAGAATTAAGGAACAGATAGGTACTCACCCATTGATCCGCCCTATCTTATCCGCGGCCCAGCCTCCAGCAAAGCATCCAAATATACAACCAATGTAGTACACCGACACGATACCGCCTTGATGAACAGTGTCCGTGACGGTGCCATCTGGTTGGCCGATCCCGACCTCCGCGACATAGCGAGGAGAGGAGTTTACTCCTCCCATAACACCTTGGTCATATCCTTCGAAAAAGATGCTGACCAGGGAAAAGGCCTGGATGGCAACATTGAGCTGGGTAGGAGACAGCCTCTTCCAGAGCGTGGTGTAGCCCATGGTGGTGTCGGTTGAATTCGCAACGTCTGCTTGTCGGGATGCAGATGAGGATGCGCTTCTGCAGCGGACGGTGATCAGCTGCGGCTTATGTATCTCGCCCTCGCGGCATCATCCGCCCCCCTGGACAAGGAGTTGAGGTGCCGAGTTCTCCGAGATCCGGCAACATGGGGCGCTAAAGCAGAAGCATGTCTGACAGTGGTCAACCCACAAACTACTACATGCCCCAGACCCGCCAGAGCCCACACCCCGCAGCGGCCCCGGACCCGCAGGTATCTCGGAGGCAAGCTCCAGTGGGCCTCACTAAACAAGGTCTGGCCATGGAGTGGCGACGGCAACGGTGGATGTAGTGTTCTCCGATTCGTTCGTCGACTTCCGGAAGCCGCGGAGCCGTGCAACCGTTTAAGCGTGTAAGCGCGTACCCGTCTTGCCGTGACTGCTTAGCCGCTTAGCCGCTTGACCGTGCCCTGCCTCACCGCCGAAGGGTTGCCACCCCGAGCCTCCGAGCCAAAGGCGTCCCCATCATCGCAAACCAGGGCCAATCATTGTCGCGCATGTTAGTTTGAGGTATGGTATCCGGAAGCGTCGTCTGGTCTCCTCAGCGGCCGGGGCGTCATCCGGAGCTTCCCGTCCGGGCATTATGAAATAGCAGCCCATCCTGCACTCGCAGCTGTGACTTCGTTCCCCCCTCCATCAGCATTCTCTCTGGCTTGACCCGCAAACAACGATGGCTCAAGGGATTCAGACAAACGGTGACGCTGCGGAAGATGGGCGGTCGGCAGACAGCCGGCCGTTGGAGCTCACGGTGCTGGGAATGAACAGCGGGACGTGCATGGTAAGCAACCTGCAGCATTTGAAGTTGGACAGCCCAAGGCAAACTGACCGAAAATAGGATGCCATTGATTGTGCGTTATGCCACTTCCGGCAGGAGACCCCAGACTCGCCGATGCACTTCTCCCTCTTGAAATATGGAGAAATACCAATGAGTTTGGAGCTGAAGAAGCGGGTGCTGTCGATCATCAAGCACGACAAGACATCTGCTTCCGAGCTGTCAGAAGTCAACGTCCAGCTCGGAGAGACATTTGCCTCGGCGGCCATCCAATTCTGCAAGGACAATGGCGTCGACATCAAGAGCATTGATGCAATCGGCTCCCACGGCCAAACGATATGGTTGGCGAGCATGCCGGATGAAGGAATCCCCAAGTCCGCCTTGACAATGGCCGAAGGCACAATTATCGCCTCACGGACGGGTCTGACAACCGTGACCGACTTTCGGATCTCGGATCAAGCCGCGGGGAGGCAGGGGGCACCTCTCATCGCCTTCTTCGATTCCCTCCTCCTGCATCACCCCGGCAAGCTCCGCGCCTGTCAGAACATCGGCGGCATCGCCAACGTGTGCTTCATCCCCCCTGAAGGTCCGGATCGAGCATACGACTTCGACACCGGTCCCGGAAATGCCCTTGTGGACGCCGTCGTGCGCCATTACACGAACGGGGCTCTCGAATACGACAAGGACGGCTTGATGGGAAAGCGCGGCAAGGTCAACCAGGGCATGGTGGACAGATTCCTGGCCAAGATACCATACTTCAGCTGGGACCCGCCCAAGACCACGGGCAGGGAAGTGTTCCGCGACACACTGGCGGATGACCTGATCAAGGAGGGTGCCGAGCTCGGCCTGTGCGCAGACGACGTGGTCGCGACCGTAACGAGGATCACCGCCCAGGCGATTGTCGACCACTGGAGGCGCTATGCGCCAAAGGACCGACCCGTTGACGAGGTTTTCATGTGCGGAGGTGGCGCGTTCAACCCCAACATCACCGACTACATGAAGGAACAGTTTCCCGGCGTCAAGATGTTCATGCTCGATGATGCAGGCATCCCGGTCGGCGCCAAGGAAGCTGTTACCTTTGCCTGGCAGGGAATGGAGGCCATCGTTGGGCGGAGCATACCTGTTCCGGACCGAGTCGAGACGCGGAGGCCGTACATACTTGGAAAGGTCAACCCGGGAGAGAACTACCGCGCAGTCATGAGGAAGGGGATGCTCTTTGGTGAAGGGAGGGCAAAGCTGGAGCCTGTCAAGGAGATGGTAAACTATGTGAACGGCAAGGTTTTCGAGAACACGTGGTAGTAGACAGCTAGAATATAAACAAAAGTCTCGTCAAAAACGACAATTAAATGTTTGACATGGTAAAAGGCCAAGTCCAGTCCCGTAGAAAATCATCAGGCAGCTGGAACTGGGGTGACAAGTCCGGCATTCCAGCGTCGCCCCAGCCGTCCAAGGGAGAATCCTGGAAAGTTGGTGCAGCGAAGCTGGCGCCGGCTTGGGCCTGGCGAAACCGCTGGTCCCTGTTCTCCATGTACTCTTCCAAGCGCGCGGCTAGGTCCCGAAGCCTCTGTCCTGCTCCGGCACTCCGGTGGAGAAATGCTTCGAGATTCTCAAGCAGGTCTGCCATCGAGAGCAGAAGTTGCCGCACTCGCCGACAGGAGCTTTCGGACAGGCTACCCTCCATTACCGATCCCAAAATGATGCCGATGCCGCCGATGTGATATACCAGCGGCGTGCTAATGGCCCTCAAGTACGGCTTGGGTACCTGGTGAAAAGTGGCGAGGACGTCGCTGACCACGGAGCACTTGGTCTCTAAATCGATCCCGTCCTCAAGTGAGAGAGAGACCATCCGCAAGAGTGCCATCGTAGCCTGGATGTTTGCGCTTTGAAACCCGTAGATATCCTTTGCCGGAATGCCAGTAGCGGGTTGAAGCTGTCTGAAGACAGGCGGCAGTGTCGAGTAGAGTTCGGCAACGCGATCCTGGCTCGCCAAGGACAGCGATACGCTGCTCGCCGGGTCACCCAGAAGGTTGAACTTGGAGGTCCGAGACCGTAACCTGGTGAGACTATGCTCTAGTATTCGGTAGAGGTCAGTGGTGAAGTTCCAGCCCACAATCCAGTGAGTTCCATCGTTCGGACCTTGGTCGTCATGGTCGTTTCTCCCCGAAGGATACTCTACCCTCGCGTGACTCTCCTGGTAATGCATGCAACCGTCCCAAACAATGGACGAGTAGACGTCGAGCGTGTACATGGACCAATACTAGCACAATCTCAGTCTATGTGGCGCCTAGACTTGAAAGTCCCATATACTGACTCACCAGCCTTCGTCGTTCTTCCTTCTCTGACGTTTGTATGTGTTCTGGCCAGTTCGATTCGTCGTGCCACTGATTAATAGCCACTATTGTGAAATAGTGACCAATGTACATCTGCATTGCCCGTATCTTGGCGTCTTGCAAACTTGCTAAAGCTAAGAGCGCGTAGGCTCGGAGGCAGTCAAAATCCTGAGACCGAAGGATGTCCTTGGGAAGGGCTTCTTCGGCCGCAGCAAAGAACATCTCTGGAGACATGGCAACAACATCTTCGGAGCCTCGCTGGGGCGATACGAACGCGCCATCGCGTATCCTCGCTGAAGAGAGAGCACAGGCTGCCATTATAGAACAAAAGAAGGCACGATTCCTACCGTGTTCGAGCGTCTCTAGTCTGCGGTCGAGCCTTTTAGGGTCAAAGAATGGGAAGCTGCGGCATTGTTAGTCAGCGACCGTACTCCCTGCTTTTCTCTAGGCAGGTGTCAAAGGCTCACATTGGGTAGACCGTTTCATGATACGCAGAGAGCAGCTTCTTTATGAGAGGGGTAGCAGCTCGCGCAAAGCCCTGCCAGGCTGGGGTGAGGGGCTCAAGCCACCTTCCCTCAGCTGCGGAGCTAGTCTCTTCGCCCTCCTCGAATCTTGCGCAATCAATCCTCGGCTCATGAGAGACAGACGGAGGCGTGCATTGGGTTGCATCACCGGACGGCACCGGGTCTGCAGCCGCCTGCTGCTGCGGGGGAGGAGCCGCCGCGGCATGCACAGAACTTGTGCCTCTTTTCGATGGTCGAGAGTAAGTGCATCCGACATCAAATTCAGCACAGTTCTGACAGCGGCTCGGGTCCAAGGGGCTGCTCTGGCATTTGATGCGGCGCTTGTGGCAGAAGTCACCTGGAGCGGATCAGCGCCGGTAGAAAACACAAATCCTCAAGACCTTACATGCTTTGGAGTTACGAAGCAGACGGCGGGGACGCAGGTTCGGCATCTGTTAGGGAATGAACTTTAAGCGGACGTGAGCTAAGATGGATGTTGCCGTGAGCGAAAGAAGTGAGGTGTGGAACCGCGAGCGCTTTTTTGTTATGGACTTGGAATACGGTATGTGCTTCAGATAGTGACTGCGGTTTCCCCAGTGTTTTCCTTTTCCGGCCCACAGAAATTACCTTTGCTTCGGATAGGTGGATGGTTTTTCTTTCGCCCCAGGAAGGCCCTCGGCCCGAAGGGGCCCTGGCACGCTGCTGCAACTACCCAGGCGCTAACGATGCCACCCTCGTTATTAGAATACTAATCTGCTGCCTCTATTACCGTCATTAGGGTGAGGCTGCATTGATACCCCGCTCAAATCCGTTCCCCCCGGCTTGCATATTTTCTCTCTGAACATTACAATTTGCCACGCATTGCGGCGGCCTAGTGGGGCCTGACGCAAGCATTCCCCTTTCGCCGTTGAGACAAGGGGCATGACCACGAGATGCAACGTATGAATATTGCTCTAATCACATGACTGCTCTTTTATTCTTTAAAATCGACTGAGAGCACACGAGAATTCAAAGGAGTCTCAGCAGGAGCAAGTCTGCCATCTGGGACAGGGACAGCTGACTGGGCCCGCCCAATGTTTGTCCATGCGGCAGACAACCCATCTTTTTGCTAGCGCAAGTTGGTCTTTCCCTCGTTCCTTTAAACGGCGGCTAGTCCTAAGTCCTCTCGTAGCCTACTCGAGTTGTTGTCACTAGGTATCTAGTTTTCATTCTTCTAAAAACTAATGCACTCCGTTCGAAGAATATCTTCGCCCTTTGAGCCCTGATTCGGGTGCAACTCTCTTCAGAGAAAGCCAAGCAAAAGAAGCGCGGCAAGTGGCTGCAGATAGGAGGAAAACGGAGGGAGAGTTTGTTTTTTTGCCTATCGTAGCCTTTAATGTTCAATACCTTATTGTGGGTGGCTGTCTCGTCTGACAATAGGTACCTTTGGATTATGAGCAGCAGGGAGGTTAATTAGGCAAACTAAGCTTGCAGACTTGTTATGGCTCGATCTCGTCATCAGGATGCTAATTGTCTTCGTTCTTTCTCGTAAATTGTGATCTATTCATAAGGTTTTAAATACTACTCTAGAAGACTCCTCCCTTACTTGACAAACTTGCTATCTCCCCTCGGCACACTAAGCGGGGCACTCGAGCTTAAGATCAGGACACGGCTTTCCATCAAGAATAAACCTCACACGACGTCACGATGAATCCAAATAACTACAGGATTGACATTCAGAACAACATTGGAGCAGACGATGTTGCTCTGCGCTAGGGAATAGGTGTAAGTGGCTAGTCTGATCTAACGTGACCAAGGTAAAGGATTTCTAACCGCGCAAAATCGGATAGATCGAGCCCGCCTACGCCAATGCCGACCCTATAATTGAGCAAGCACTTACCTATCGCCTTACTATCCGTCAACTCCATTTCCAAAATCAGTATTAAATGATGTTGCTCGACCAGGACTATCGCATGCAAGCGGCTAATACCCGTTACCACGAGAGAATCCAGTACAATGCAAACTAACACTATAAGGAGAAGCTAAAGTTGATTGTGCCGGGCGTTTTAAGAGGTCTCACGATCATCACGGTTGGCGCTGTCAGTGTTATATTCTTTAAACACGCCTACCACAGCAGACAGAATGGGCATTAATAGTTAAGGTACCGTATCTATTAATCAACGAAACACAATGGAGAGCGGCTCTATTTTACAATGTTAACACACATGCTCTTTAGGGGCGCTAGGAATTCTGTAATAGTCTTGCCCGGAGGTACACCGACCTCGGAGCAAAATGCGTAAATAACCCTTAAGTTATAATTGCGACGGAGAAAGGTATTGCGACTTTAATTCCACGCGCATTGCAATAGTGCCTAGAGCTGCGAGGCTCAGTTATTTATACCCCGGATCCTACCCCAAAAGGTTGAGAAAAAAGAAGACGATTGTGTTGGCTGCGAACTGCCCTCTGACAGTGCAAAAAGACTCTGCAGGATTCGTCGCTGCTCAGCGTCGAAAACCTCACGAAAAAATGATGACACGTCGGCCCTGAAAGAAAAGTGATCTTCTTCTTTGGATCCCCTCTCCCGTAACATTCGTCTCGCGCCGTGGGATAACATCAGTTGGCAAATAGAAAAAGCCACGTTTGTCGGAATGCTGCATTCCAGCCCTTCATCCCCCAGATACCTCATCATATCCCAAGCGGAACGCGCCGATCTTACTTCCAAGGTCTGATAATGCCACATAAAGTTCTCCCAGACAGACTCTTCACACTCCAGCAAAGGTAAGTTTGGAGATATGCCGGCATTTAAAAGCTCCCGGACTAGACCAATATCAAGCTGGTCGTACGGGCGTAGCTTGAATTCAGTCTCAAGGTCAACGGAAATTGGCTGCCTGAGCGAGTACGCGAGTGCCTCTGCTTCTGCACTGCCACCAGCTTTCGCTTTTCTAAGCACGTATCTCCTAAGGCCACATCGAGCGGCAAGAGCTAGAAGTTTATCGCAGTCGCTGATAGCGGTTAATGACTGCCACCCTCCATGAATCTGGCCACATACTATGCGGTCGAGCTCGTCAAGAAGTAATGACTCCTCAGACACCGCAGAGTCTTCCCAGGACATGATCTGACGAAAGATCTCTGCTACTAAAGGAGAAGAACGGGTCCGTGCCACCAGTCCCTGGCTCATGGCATGAGCTATGATCAGCGCGAGCAATGAATTCCAAAGCGACCGGTGGGGGTCAAAGCTCCTGCTTGCCTAGAATGTTAGGAGAGAATCAAACTTTTCCGTACGGAAAAAATCAGCAACAGTCCGGTGGAGGAAGGTTACTTGGGTCCGGAAAGGTAGGTCGTTGCCCGGCACATAAGTGATGTGGACGAGGTCTTTGCACTGGGCGATAAGTTAGTGAGATTTGTTTTGTTCTTCCCGAACGAGCGATGCAATTAATGTTAGCGACATTGCTTCTAGGGCGTAGCCAGACATGTGAGCTTCGATATTAAGGAAGCGGATGCGGGCGGACTTTAGTACCTCTATTCTGTGCTGTGTGTTCAAGAATGTATGCCTGGCCTGGGATAGTCCTGGCAGCGGGAGGAGTCCAAAACAGTTATCACATGAGTGGAACCGATGCATTCGACTAAAGAAGTGGTTAGACGAACTCAAGGGAGAAAGAAGTATTAAAGCAAGAAAACAAATCCAAGTTAGAACGCGTTGCTAATAGCCCGATTCATCACAATCTTTAAACCCTGGTAGCCCTGTCCCTTACTAGTCAACGATGCGCTTGTTCCGACTTGTTGCCCAGCCTACATCTCTCCATAATACTTCAACAAAATTCGAACCTTATCCAGGATCATCCCATCTTCCCTAAGAGCAGTGTCCAAGACACTCGGGTCATCCCCAAGCTCAGAAGCCAACGCCGCCCCGATCGCAAGACGAAGGACGGCAAAGTCACCAAGGTCCACGGGCTGACCAATAAAGCACCTCAACGAGACAGCTCTCCTCTCGTCCATACTTGCTGTAGCTGGCAGCAAGTTGGAGACATCAGCCGTGAGCCACTGATGAATTTGCTTTAAGGGCATAGTCTTGAGAGGAGTTTTGCTCTCCCCAGCCAATAACTTGAAGGCTATAATGGAGTTCACACCCCCAAGCTGAGATGTTTGACTGCTGCTGCTCGAACTTTCCGGAACCAGCTGCAAGTCTGGATAGTGGCGCCTAATCAAGTCCCGTGCTGCGTACACCCATCGCCGGATCCCTTCCCTTGCGCCGGATCCTACCCGTGCAAGCCTCTCCATCTCCGCGACGCCGCATGTCCACCGAAGGAGTAGGCCGACGTTGATCGGCAGTGCAGGCAGCCCCGCACGAAGCGCCTTCAAACTTGATGGGACCTGGAATTTTGTGAGATACTGGCCAAGTCCTGGTGGGATAGTGGCGCCGTGTTTCAAAAGCTCGGCTGCAGAGTCCGGTACCACCGCCATGCCGCAGAACCCAGGAGCGCTGTAGAATTTGCTTGCCGTGATAAGCACGACGGCGCCGCGCGAGAGATACCAGTCCAGCTCTTCTCTGTCTGTCCTGCCCTGACAGGCGTCGAGGACGACAAGAACTCGGTCGCCAAACCGGGCCTGGACGTTGGTAACAAGCCCACGACCGGTGATGTGAGACCCCAACTTGGACCCGTCCACGGCGTGCATGATGAAAAACGGCTTCTCTGAACAAGCCAATGCCCCCTCTATTGCGTCCAAGACCAGCTGATCAAAGTCAGACACCATCGATGCGTCGGCGGTTCTCGCCTTGAGTTGCAAGACCTTGGTCCCCTCGACAAAGTCATCCACAAGTGACTCTGTACTGTTGGTGCCGCCATTTGGCATGAACTCGCTGAAATGCTTGCCGCCCGCGGCGTTGGGGGTATTCGATCCGACTTCTCCCGCTCCGACAATAACATTCACAACGCCGGAGCAACCAAGGGTCTTGGCGCTGTTCGCGCCGATGAGAAGTGGTGTATACTCGGCATCAGTGCCTGATGGGTGGAGAATGATGTGATGCGGAGTTTGGAGCCCGAGTGCTGTTGAGATGCGGTTCCGGACGTCATCAAAGGCATCTTCGAAAGACTCGACACAATTCCAGATGTTGTGAAGCCTTCGGCAGGCGGCGTCGAAGGCGTTCTGGGATGGGGGTGAACATGTGCACGTCCCACGAATGATGGCACCGTGGATGGGGTGAGGAGGGCAGAAATACTTGTTGCCGCCGGAGGACAGATGGAGGCGTTCATCACCACCCTCAGTAAGGTGTTGCTTGGCAGCCTGTTGAAGTGCTACGGCAGCAAGACAGTCCAAGGCATTCCTCAGTCTGGTCCTATCAAGGTGGAGGTTGCTGGAACATGAATCAAGCGTGAAGGACCCGGTAGAATTGGAGTAGGTTAGACCGAGAGAAGTGACGCCGCCATCACCGGAAGGCCGCGTTTTCACCCATTCTTCATAAACTGCCAGGCTAAAAGCTGTGCTAATATCTTTATCGACAATGCTCGGGGGGCGCAGGATGAATGAGATAGAGTCGGAAGGAGCTAGGCTGCCCGGGAGTAAAATGTGGAAGATAGGCCCGGCATTGCGAATGCAATTCTCAACATCGGTGGCCGAGAGCCGGCAAGAGACTAGTTGAGAGGTTGTTGTGGATGGTTTGATTGCGGTGGCCATGTTATCATTCCAGACAGAAGCACGCAATAGGACAAGAAATTACCTCACTACTCAATGCTTCATTCCCTTTACTTATATGCCATCTGCCCCCGGCTGGACAATTTTGCCTCATCAATTTCTTCACGAGAAAACTTCTTAACCTGAAAATTTCTTCATCTCATGTGAAGCTTCGTCTGAGCCCAATTTAGTGGAGACGAGAAGGTTCAGCACCATCACTCCCTCCCATTACCCAATAAAAAAACGGCTCTTTACGCAATAATAATAGTAAATTGAGTCGTGTGACGAATCTAATGACAAGAGCGAACAATATGTTGGCCAGGTACTTGTACCCCCGTCATGATTAATCTTGCACGTGCGCCGCGGGTCACTTATATGTCGGAGCGCCCGCGTTATGGCGCCCCCACGCGAACGGGATAGTGGGACTTGAGTTACTTGAATGGATCGACGATCTCACTTGCCGGCCGGTGCTCGATTACAAAAATTCTGCTGTTGGATGGGTTCCTTCCTCTCCCGACATACCATGACCGGAATCGCAGAAGGTACACGTATTCGATATGAATGGTTTCTATGCCCTTGACGTGCCTAGGCCCCTGAACAGTGCCGCCGAGGTTTATCATGTGAGTGGCACCTCCCCAGAAATTATACAATATAGATCCTTACGGCATGCATCATGGAGAAGCTCATTGAAACAGTAAAGGTGATGATTCTGCCCTTTATCCGCGCGGCCGATGAAGCCGCATCATTCAAGGTTTCTGGGAAGCTAGGGGGGAAGGATTATCATAATTCACGATAATTTCAGCTGACGTCATAGGCTACATAGGTCCATGTCTATCAAGTATCTCCTGCTTTGACAATCATCGAAAAACACACTGCCAAAACCTTGGCAGGCGTTTTCGGCTTTACCGGCCCAAGAGCAGTCGGCGTCACATGTCAAGGTGGTAGCTCCTCCAACTCGCTGGTGCTGAGGGTAATACTGCTGGTGATGATGATGATGATGATGATGGCCCCTGGCCACAACGTGCCTCATGTTCATTCCGATAACCAAGTATCTTCTTTACTGTCTCTTGCGCCTCTTCTCGAGTGCGCGTCTCTCTTGTTAGCAGTCCCCTCAGATCTGTTCTCCCTTCCCAGTTGTACTGCGTCGGCATCGGGAAACCGAACATCACCTCGTGCGGCTGGAGGCTAGTGCTATATCGTGCGGCAGGCCGTACGTGGTCCAGCGCCGGCATGGCCCTCGCCTAGTTGTCTTGGTAGTGATTCTTGGCCAGCCAACGCAGCTTTGCACTCCGGCCGCAGGCGGGGCCGGTCAATGCGGGTTGTCTTCATTGACAGATTGGCTAGGTATGTATCGAGCCCGGCTAGGGGACGTAGCGTTTTTTTCTCCGGGACGTAAGCGGAGGGAATGGTGAGGTGGAAATGCACATGTTGGGAAAACAGCTCGCCCACTTGCAAAGAGGACTTTCATAAAACATTAAGGGTTTGCGGTCTGAGCAAACTTGGAAGCGGATCGTCTCGTAGTCTTGTTACCGCCGCTACACGTTGGTTAAGGCAACGCACTGATGGCGGAGGTTTAGCTCCTTCACGGAAAGGACCTGGATGAGGGGAAGGAAAGGAAGTGAGGGGAGAAAGAGGAAAGTGAGGAACGTGAGTTTTAACCATCGCCTGCAGGTTTTACAGGCGATGGTTGAGAAAGTAAAACCCTCGCTCTGCCTATATAGCCTCCATAGGTCTTAATCTAATATATCAGTCTTGAGGACTTTAAGTGTGCTAACTGATTCCCTGATCTGTTTAAGGGCCTCCGACTCCATTAAATCCCGTAATATCGTTAATATTATCCGCGTGCCCAAGGCCGACTTGTCATTGCCCGTACGTTTCTTTCCGCGTGCAGTAATCTCCTTCTATGGATCCTTGATGTTTGTATAATATACGACAAGTCTAAGGCTCTCATGGATAGAATGAGGTGGTGCTTAAGCAGTGGAGATAGTGGGAGGTAACATACAAGGACGATTAACTAATTATCTTTCTAAATGCTTTATGCTTTGTTTTTCAGCATTATATCGAGAACGCATAGAGACACCTCCTCGACACGGTGCATTCCCAGCTTCCTAAGCTCAACAAGGAACTTGCCTTTCTCGGCGCAACAAAGAACATCCAGCGCCTTATCTCTTGCCTTACCCTACACTTGCCCTCCAGGGCAATCACCAGCCTTACCACTTTCCTTCCCGGTTTCACTTTCCAATAATAATATACCCTAACCATAATTCCCTGATAGATTGTAGTAGAATTTATTAAAAAGTAGTAAAAAAGTATAGGCCACCTTGTACAATAGGGAACAGAATCCAATATAAAGTTCCTAAATAAAATACAATAACCTACCCGTTATGCAGCAATAAATTGTAGTAGAATTTATTAAAAATCCCATACAAATCAAAACCGCACTAATAAAGACAGTGGGTAAGATTCATTAGAAAGACAGGGGGTAGAATTCATAGACCTTTTTATTATTAAAATTAATAAAAGTAATATAAGTAAAAAGCTAAGATTAAGGTAACTACCGTGGTATATTTGTTTTTATAGCTTACTGTTGTAGAAAGGAGAAAGTATAAGTTAAAGTTTAAAGTTAAAAAATATTTGGGGGGTACTAAGATTCCAATACCAGGACCATATCTACCAAATCTATGGCAAATCCCTGGCAAATCCACATATAATTAACAACCACCGAATCCACCCATTCCCACCCGCCAGCAAATCAATAAAAATTTTATACATAAGGTTACCGTTATTAATATATAATTTTTAAAGATGGGGAAAATAAAAACAAAAGGAAAAAATTAATAAAACTATTTATTTTAATTAATAATAAAGACATTTATAATAATTATTAATAACTATAAAATAAAGCTATTCGTTTATTTATCTAAATACCTATTTATTATTTATCAAAAGTATAAATATATATATATAGCTGATAAAGTCGGGACTTATTTATAAAAAAAATATAGCTATATTACAGTATCGGAACAAAACAAAATTATTAAATTAATAAAAAAAATCTCCAAGATTATTTATAACCAAGCCGAATTATGTAAGTTTTGGTTTTCACCCGTAATAACTAAGCTAATACTATATATTACAGCACCGACATATAATAATATTCGATATAATAAATATAGATTTATTATTTGAAGCATATAAAGGATCCAAAAGTATTGCCGGGACAAGCATAGTTAGGAGAATAATTAGAAAAAGGGCAGCAACGTAACTAAAAGATCTAAGGAAAAGCGATAATTACTATAGATTAAGGAAATATATTATTAACGGTCTACAACCGCACCGACCGGAAAGCCAACGACCTACTACAACTGGCACTGCAGTGGGAGCTAGACCTCCGAACGCCGTACGGCACGGCAACCCGAGAGCCACAAGGCAACCAGAGGGGCCGGCCGTTAATAATAGACTACTTCTGGGCCTCTATAGGCCTGGAAACCACTTATTACGGCCTGGCCGAAAGAGGAAAATCCGACCATTACCTACAAATGCTCGAAATTAGCTAAGGACTAAAGCGAAGCTCGCAAACTAAGTGTTACGCCCTGAGCGTAAATTCCCCCAGCTCACGGACCGCAGGGCGGCCCCTGGGACATCAGAGCCCCATCCAATCATTGGGCCAGGGATGAGAGGACCCGCAAGTCCCATGTAACCAATCAAGAGGTGCTCGCCGTGTTCGCTGCTAAGAGCAAGCAAACATAGCGACTACGAGGATACTCGCTATGCTCGCCGCCGCTAGCCAGCGAACATAGCAAGCAGGATATAAAGTACCTTAGGAAATATATATAGATAGTCTCCTATAAGTAAGGAGAGTGTTAGGCACTCTCTATCGTAAAGAATCTGGTTCCTTACGTAAGTAATATTATATTTATTATCTACAATCTACTTTCAGTAGCTCTTTGTTAAAATAACCTGTTATTAATAATAAACCCCGTTATTTAAGACGCTTGCTATAACCTTCAATTATCCTATCAAGTTACCCTAGGCGTATTGCCTTATAGTCTATACCCTTACTCCGGTATAGGTTATAATACGTTACTTACATTAACTAAGATCGAACGTTATACTTAGATATAACACCCAATAATCATTATAACGACTCCTCCCCCTAACCCTTCCGTCGGTAATAACGATTTGCCTGGCGATAAGGATATATAACTAGGCGATATATCGTCCGTTATTCCTAAAGAAAGCTCTGATAAGGAACCTAATATCGAAGATATTATAAACCAAGTCCAAAAGATTACCAATAAGCTTTCTAGTATAGAAAAGACCCTTAAAGGAAGGGATAATCTTTAAAATATTAAAAAAGAGCTTAAGCAACTCTAGTCTACCATTAAAAGTATCTAGGCCCCCGCTATTAACAAACCCCCCAGGATCGTTGCTAAAGTTGGCAAACCTTCCGTCTTTAGTAGCAATAAGCAGGAACTACTTTTATAGTTATTTTATATTAAAATTAATCTCCGATTATACGGTATTAAGGATACTAAGTCTTAGCTCTTATATACCGCTAGCTTCCTCGAAAGTAACCCTAAATAATAGTTCGATGGAATTTTTCGGAACTATTTTAAGTACGCCAAAGACAAGCGGAAACCCTTAACTTAAGAACTTTTTAAGATAGGAGTTAGGATAATTAAGTTTAAGGAGGAGATTCGGAAGATATATAATAAACCGGATAAGAAAAAGGCAGCTAAAGACCAGCTTAAAAGACTTGTATAAACAGCATTAACCTTAGCGTACGTAACCCTGTTCTATCGCAACGCGTTCCAAATTAACTGGGTTAATACTACGCTAAAAAATAAGTTTTATAAAGGATTAAAACCCAGGGTAAAGGACAAATTTATTAAAGAGGACCGGTATACTTTAACTCTCGACAAATATATTAACAAGGCCATTATTATCAACAATCGCATTTTCGAGAGAATAATAAAGGATAAAGGAGTTTATCGTAACCCTTAGGTCCCGAAAGCTAATATAACCAAGAAGGTATAGTATAAGAGTACCGCTTACGGATCACACCCCGGACCCATAGATATTAATACTATATAGCATTCTTAACAATAACCCTGGAAGTACGGCGATAAACTTAAGGACAAATCTAAAGTTAAGTGCTTTAATTATAATTGAATAAGATACTATGCCCGAGAATACCGAGCCTCGAAGAAGTTTTAACTAATACCGGAACCTAAGATAATATAATACGCCGATACTAATCGAGTTGTCAGGATAATAGAACGAGACAATAAGGATCCTTTTCACTAATTAATAATCACTACTATAATAAAGAACCTTATACCCCATATACCTCCAAAAACCACACAAGAATAGTTCATTGATACTATAAATTATACCCTAAAGCTACTATCTAATAATATATCTGAATGTTCATCCTAAGAAAATACTAACCGCGACGACAAAACTAGAGAAATCATCCCTATAAAACGGAACCTCGGTTTCCGAGACGACTTTACGGGAAAACCAGGTTATTAGGTAAATAAGAGAAATAAGCGACTCTAAGAAATAGGAGGACACCTTAATAATAGTATAAAACCCGAGTCGGAAAAGGAACGGTAATACTAGGAGACGTAGGAAATAAAGGATAATAACGAGTGGTAGATCGTAAGAAAAGAATTTTATACCCGGCCCGGACGACCCGTAGCCCCCGGGACAAGCGAACCTATCTATCATATCAATGAAGATACACTTAACCTAGATATACCTCTATCTATACCTTAGCATAACCTATACGGAGCCGTTGCTTAGTTCGATTATATTTACGACAGATACTAATTATATTACCGTTATAAGGTATTTTACGAAATGTTCCCTACTAGGATCGGCAATAACCCTATCCTTAAAGTCTACAAAGATAAGTCCTACATTTATTAGAATATTGGTTCGAGCTAGGAAGGAGGAAAATTTATAATTATTACGGAAAATCTAATGCTAGAAGAATATTAAAGGACAAGTATAATAAATTTCCGAGAGTGTAGATATGTATGGTGTAACCTTTATCGAAATACGAAGGCCCGTAACTGGCACCAGTAGTAGAATGAGGCAAAGAAGCCCCTTATATTGTAACAGATACTAGCACGAGAGCTCCCTTACAAGGCTTACGGAGTATATGGAACCTTATCCGAATTAGCTAAGGACTATCCAGGAACAGATTTCTATATTTAGCTCAAATAGTAATACCAAAAACGATACGCGATATACCCCTATTTCCTAAATATAACAAAATACCTGAAGAACGATCTATAGATGGTTTATGATTATTATATTAGATAAATCTTATAGGAAAATCGATACTCTAGAGAATAAGAATTTATTCGTATACCTTGGTCGGGAAATAACTAAGAGGCCTTTTAAAATCTTAATAAAATAAATTAATTTTATAACGACGGATTATAATTTATATTAGAAAGCCGCGAGCCGGATTTAAAAAAAGACCTCTATAATACTATAAGATAATTACTAAAGCTATAGTTTTAAAGAATAAGAATGCCCTAAAAGTAAAAGTCTAATAGATTAATTATAAAGGAAAAATATTTCGAGCTATTATAATAATTAACTTAGGGAGTTTAATTAATATTATTAACCCCTTATTTATAAATAAAATAAGGATATTATAGGTTATAAAAAAAAAACTATACTAAATAAGAATCTATAAAGGATAAACGGCTAGTTATAAAGGTAGAATTAGTTTACGGGAAACGTTATTTTTAATTATAATAGACGGTGATTTATAGAAAATAACCTTTAATATCCTATTAATAGGACCCAAGTGCGATATAATTTTAAGATATTTATAGTTAAAGAAGTATAACTTGGATATTAACTGGGAGAATGGTTATCTTAACTCCAGGCTTAATATTAAACGGGTAAATAGAGTTAAACTGGATAAAGCTTCCAGGTATCTAGAGGGATAAGAGAGCCCCTGTAAATATATTAAATATATAAGTTACGACGAGCCGATAATGACTAATAGAGGAAGAGTTAAAGAAGGACCCTCGTACTCTATAGGACTAAAATAATAGGTAATATATGTTAGATTAGAGAAGTTAAAGGATGACCCGGATAATAACTTAGGTTACGAAACCTCCGAAAAACCGTAAAAGTTAAAAGAAAACTTTAATAAGATTTTAAAGGAATATTATAACTTTATGGTTTTTAGATATAAGATAAAAGATAAGCTCCCGAAAAGAACCGCCTTTAACTATAAGATTTAATTAAAGGAAAGAGCTAAGTTATAATACTATAAAGCATATTACCTAGGACTATGGTAAGATAAGGCCTTACGAGAATATATCGACGAAAATCTACCGAAGGGATTTATTAAAGAATTATAAAGTGAAGTAATTTACCTTATTTTATTTGTGTCTAAGAAAGGGATAATTAATTTAAGGCTTATAGTTAATTATTAATAATTGAATAAAGAGACGATTAAAAATAGGTATCTGCTATTGCTTATTAGGAAGATAAAGGACCGACTGGTAGATACCTAATAGTTTAGTCGATTAGATTTTTCGATGGCCTTTAGTTATATCCGGATTAAGGAAGGGGATGAATAGAAAATAGCTTTTAGGATTTACTATAGGTATTTTAAGTATCAGGTTATACTTATAGGACTTACTAATGCCCTTGCGATATTCTAAAATATGATTAATTATACCTTGCGCCTATATCTAGATCGATTTACTTTTGTATATCTGGATAATATTTTGATCTACTCTAAGATACTTGAGGAATATTGATAATATATGTAACAGGTGTTACAAAGGTTATAAGATATAGGACTCTCAGTGAACCTAAAAAAGAGCGAGTTTTATGTTAGAAAGATAGTCTTTTTGGGATTTAAAATCATATTAGGAGAGATCCGTATAGAATTAGCTAAGATTGCGGTAGTCCGGGACTAACCGATACTAATAAACTAGAAAAAAGTCAGGATATTTATTAGATTTATTAACTTTTATAAATCTTTTATAAAAGGATTCGGAGGTATTATAAAACCTTTATATGAGTTGATTAGCGAAGGAATACCTTTTAAATAGACTTAACGATAATAAGATATCTTTAATTAGCTTAAAGATATTATTAATAGTAAATTTATATTATAAATATTAGACTTTAATAGATTATTTTATGTTGAGATAGACGTATTAGATTTTACTGTTAGAGTAAAACTCTATTAAATCTTTAACGACGGATGATATCTAGTAGGATTCGTATTAAAGAAGATTTTAAGACTAGTCTTTAATTACCCTATTTATAATAAGGAGCTAATAGTTATTATTAAGGTATTTAATAAATAGAAACCTTACTTTAGCGGAATAGAGAATCCGGTTAATATGTTTATCGATTATTAGAACCTAAAGTATTTTATTATAAAGGAATTAAGTTTAAGATAAATACGATAGGCCGAGTTCCTTACATTATTTAACTTTTGTATCTATTATATTAAAGGAAAGGAAAATATTAGAGCCGATGTATTTAGTAGGAGACTAGATTATAAAAGTAACGAAAAGATTAACGTAGCTTCCTTTTTTAGGGAAAAGGACGGGATATTAGAATATAGAATCTAGATTTAGGAAAATTATATAAGAACCTATTATATAAAATAGAAAGGATTTAAATTCTAAGCAAAATAATAAGACCTTATATTAGATAATAAAAAATAGGACGAACTAAAATTATAGGCCGGACCTATAAATAAAGATTTAATATAGTAATATAATAAAGCTTTTATACCTTTATACTAATAACGAGTATATGTAACCAAGTTTTATGGTGATAAGCTAGGAGGATATCCAGGAATTTGGAAGATACTTGAATATATATAGTAATATTATACCTTCCTAGGGATAAAAAAGATTATAGAGGAGGTGGTCAGGGAATGTAAAACATATATCAAGAGTAAAGCTTTAAGATATAAATTTTATAGATTTTTCGAACCCCTCCCTACATTAGAATAAACTTAGGGATCTATTTTAATAAACTTTATTATAAAATTCTCCAATTTAACGGTACTAAACGGAACTAATATTAAATATAATTTTATTTAAATAATAATAGATAGATTTATTAAATAGGCTTATTTCTTCCCGTTTAAAGAAACTATTACGGTAGAATAATTAGCCTACCTTTTTAAACGGAATATTATAAGCTAATATAAATTGCTAAATAATATTACTTTAGATAAAGATAAACTTTTTATATTAAAATTTTAGTAAGCCTTAATAATACGACTCGATATTAAGTTAAAACTTTTAATAGCATTTTATCCCTAGATAAATAGATAAATTAAATGACTTAACTAAATTATTAAATAATACCTTTAATATTATATTAATTTTAAATAAGATAATTAGGTTAATTTATTACTTATAATATAATTAGCTTATAATTTAACTAATATAGAGATAACTAAGGTCTTACCCTTTTTTATTAATTACAGATTCTATCTAAAATTCCGATAAAGATTAATATCTATAGTTCCTAGAGTAACTATTTGTGCTAAATAATTATAAGATATGTACGAAATATTGTAAAAAATATTTAAGTTTGTGTGAGAAAGAATATATGTGTATTACGATAAATATAGGGTCGAGGGACCTCCCCTTAAAGAGGGAGATAAAGTGTTTCTCCTGATACGTAACCTATATATAAAGTAACTAAGTAAGAAGCTAGATTTCAAGAAAATTAGGCTATTTAAGATTAAAAAAAAGATTTTAATATCTAATTATAAACTATTATTCCCCGATTTTATATAAATATAAATAAAAGTATTTTATATTTTCTTACTTAAACTAGCGTTAAAGAAAATAAAACTTAAAATATAACTTAAGGTGGTTAATAATAAAGAAAAGTTTAATATTAAAAATATCTTAAATTTATAAATTAATAATAATAAACTTTAATACCTTATAAAATAGTTGGATTATAGATTAGAATTTAACTTGTAGAAGCCTGCCAAGCTTTTGGACTATCTAGAGAAACTTTAGCAGTTTTACTAATAGAACCTAGACTAACCTAGGCCAATAAATCTAAATCTACCACCGATTAATTAATATTTATAAAGGATATTTAACTAAGGTTATTAATATCCCTAATAGATAATAGAAAATAATTATCCTTTAAGGCTAGGAACCCCGCTCCTTAAGTAACGTCAAAGGATTCCGTACGCTCCTTTATCTCTTATTTCCGCAATAAGGTTACTTCCTAAAGGAAAATATCTTTAACTTTTCCCTTAAAGGTACGAGATTAGACCTCTAGACAAACCAACTTTATTACAGCTTCCTTTTATACGGCGGCTACCTTAAGGAATTTTAAAATTATAGCTTTCCGCTCCTTATTAAAGTATTATTTTTTATTTAGGATTTTTTAAATAATTAATTAAGGATTACCTAAAATATTATAAGAAAAAGAACAACTAGCTTTAAAGTAATATTAATAAAACGAGTTACGGTTGGTAGCCTTATAATCGAATAAATATAACTGTTTATAATGAGAATAATTAATAGGTATAATAAAACTAAATTAATTAATAAAAGCGGTAATATTATAGTAACGTATAATAGAGGACCGTTATTATAATTTCTTTTATACTTTGTTAGTAAATATTTTAAAGTTTAAGATAAAAGGAGGAATTTATATTTATTAAAAATAAGATTTAATGTCGGGGTTTTTAGGGTAAAGACTAAAAAGGAGGGGAATTATATTATACCTTAAGTGTAAATTCCCTTAGCTTACGGACTGTAGGGCGACCCTTAGGATATTAGAGCCCTATTTAATTATTGGGCTAGGGATAAGAAGACCTGTAAGTCCTATATAACTAATTAAAAAATATTCGCCATGTTCGCTGCCAAGAGTAAGCGAGTATAGCGACTACAAGGATGCTTGTTATGCTCGCCGCCGCTAGCTAGCGAGTATAGCGAGCAGGATATAAAATATCTTAGGAAATATATGTAGATAGTCTCTTATAAGTAGGGAGAGTGCTGGGCACTTTTTATCGTAAGGAATCTGGTTCCTTACGCAAGTAATATTATATTTATTGTTTATAATCTACTTTCAGTAGCTCTTTGTTAGAATAACCTGTTGTTGATAGTGAACCCCGTTGTTTGAGACGCTTGCCACAACCTTCGATTATCCTGTCAAGTTATCCTAGGTGTACTGCCTTGTAGTTTGTACCCTTACTCCGGTGCAGGTTGTAATACTAAGGAAGGCTGGAATTGGAAAATGTTGGATAGGGAAGAGGTAAAAGCTAGGGCGGCTTATCTACTTAGAGATAGTGGACTACTAGATACTGGGCCGAGAGGCCTACTATCTAGGATTGCCACTGTGGAAGGATTAGGGCAGGCCTTTGGCTAGCTAGTCGGAGAGCTAATAGAGATAGCTACGGCGGCCGTACTACAGAGGAAACCTTTTAGCAGGTACCAGGCTTACTAGTAAAACCCGGAAGTTAAAACGGCTTTATAAGAGGCTAGGAAAGCAGAGCGCTAGTATAGGGAGGCCCCTAGCGAGCATACTAAGACGATATTTAATAGGGGCTAGAAAGCCTTATCTAAAGTAATAAAGAAAGTTAGGATAAAGACTTAGAGGATTACGCTATAAGAAGCCGGAGATAATATTAAGCTTTTATAGACGTTAAAACGGTAGGCCAGGTGTAAAAGCTTTTTATTACCGGACCCTCTAAAACTCCTAGCCTTTATAGGGCCTCCGGGCCTAACTAACTAACTAATTAACCTTATTACCTTTAATTAAAAAACCAAGGCTTTAGTTAAAAAGTTTTGTTTTAAATTGTTAGCTAACTTTAACGATACTTATAATATAACCTTCGGTATGGAATATAATAAATTACGATTCAAAGTTAATAAAAGAATCTTATTACTTAATATAGCTAAAATATTAGGAAAAATAGAACGGTAGAAGGCTTTAAGGGAAAACCTATTACTTATAGGCTTATTTAAAGCCTATAGTAAGCTATTATACCAGATACTTATACTATTAATCACGGCGTACTTTAAGCTTAAATAGTTTCTAAGAAGGTTTAAGAATGTAAAGACTATTATATTAGTTAAGCCCGGAAAGAAGCCTTTTAATTATAAAACTCTGGCGGGCTATAGACCTATTACTTTACTCTCTATGATAGGAAAGGTAATAGAGGCTACGATCGCCGAGAAAGTTACTTATTAAGCCGAAAATAAGGGCCTCCTCCCTAAAGAATAGATAGGTAATAAGTAGTTTAAATCTATCGAATTAATTATAAGGTTAATAGAAGTTTAGATATAGGAAGCCTAGCACTAAAAGCTTATACCCTCACTATTATAGTTAAATATCTCAGGAGCTTTCGATACTATTAACTATACCTAACTACTCTATACCCTCCATAAATATAGCTACCCCGGGGAATTATTATAGCTATTAAAGTCTTAACTTATAAACTGTACGGCCTGCCTATACTTTAACGGCTATATTACCAAACTAATACCAATCTAAACCAGAATCCCCTAAGGTTTACCGCTCTCTCTAATCCTCTTCCTCTTTTATATCGCTAGCTTATATAAAGCCCTAAAGACCCAATACCTATATTTTAATATAATAGGCTTTATAAACGATACTAACTTAATAACATTCGGCCGAAATCTAAAGGAAAATACTAAACAACTGGAGGAGGCCTAAAAAACCTACCTATAATAGATAACCACTAGGGATATAACATTTAATACAGTTAAAAACAAACTAATATACTTTAATAAAGGCCGTATATAATAGTCTAAAACTCTATATCTAGCTAACTTAAACCTAGAGGGTACCCCGGGGAATACTAATATAATAAAACCTATAACCTTAACACAATTCCTAAAGGTTTAGCTAAATTAAAGGCTATTATAGAAGGCCTATAGCCAGGCAGTGGATAGGAAACTTAAAACCTAAAAATTCTGTTAATATGTGGCACTTACTAGGTGCAGGGTAGGCACCCGGTGCTTACTACGCCTGACTTGCGCACAGGCCTCTCAGCGGAAGGCCTGGCACTGGAAGCCAAGCGTAACCTTGGCACTATACTATTATAGGCTTAGTTCAACCCTAAGACCTTGGCAGGCCAGAGTTACAGTGGAATGTTACCTATAGAAAGTAATCGAAGGACGTGGAAACCTACCTATACCCACTGTAGTATAGTGGTCCCATAAGGTACTCCACTGACCCACAAGGCACCCTACTGAACTATAGTGGGCATAGGCCGCTATAGAACCCTCTAGAAGGCCTGAATACGTGTATAAGTAGACTAGAAATCTCTACTCACTCCTATATCTAGTCTTTCCTTAAGCAAGCAATATAAGCCAAGTTAGTAATAAGTAATACCTTCTTACTTCCTTGCACTTACTATAACCTTCTGTCTTATAAGGCACAAGTGCCCTAAAGACCTTTGTTTCTAGTGTGTTTTTTACCACTGTATTACAGTAGGTTTGCTTCCTTCAGCACCGCTATCATACCTCTACCATTCCGTACCGTTAGTCTCCACCGCTTCCGCTTCCGTACGGCTATAGGGAAGAGCCCCCTGTAGCTTTCCCTGCCAGACCTTACTTTATAGGCCTGTAGGGATCCTGCAGCTTAATAGGTTATGAACCCGGGTAACTAAACGGCCCGGATTTAGCCTTTGACCAGCGCTTCTATTGCTGTTCGGCTGCCTCAGGTACTGTACTACAGGCCTGATTCTCGACCATTACGAGCAACGGCACACCCCTATAGGCAATAACTATTCAGGCTGCTTATATAAGCAACAGCACTATATTACAGGCTGTTTAGTCCCTTTAACACTGCACTGACTCCCCTAAACAACACTGTACTACAGGCTATTTCCACTGCACTTTTATCACTATAATCGAACCCTCGGACCAGTCAGTCGACTACACCGGTAGTAGTAGCCACCAAGGTTAACCAGGGCCTAGCCTATAGGGCTTACAGGCCCAGATTAACACTATTAAAGATAGGCTTTAGCAGGTTATATCACTGTTTAACTAAAGCCTAGCTACTAGGAATACTCAATAGCCCCAGGCTCCTACGCCCTCTCCAGAGCCTACTGTGGCCTTAGGACTTACAGGGCACTCAGTCACTGATTTTAGCGCTCTTACTATTAAAGAGCTTGCTAAACAGTCCCTGAACCTCGCTGAAAAACAACGCTTGTCAGGGCCTGAGAATTACCAATAGTAGTATCAGGCTATTTCTATCCAATTTAGGGCTCTCCAAATCCCTGAATTCCTTGATAACCCTGACCGAATCAGTGCTTTACTTACTAATCCTCAGAAGGCTGCCCTTCTATTAACCTTTCGGAATATACTAAAGGAAGGCCCTCTTTTTACTATTGCTTTTAAGACTGACCCTGCAGAGGCCTATAAGCGCTTGAGGGTTTAGTATGCTCCTACTTAGCCAGTACTTTGAGACTCCCTATACAGGGAATACCATCACCTATAGTTCGATGGATCCACTATTATAGTGGACTTTAACGCTAGATTTAATACCTTATTGGCCCGGTTTAGTGCCCTAGGCGTTAAAATAGCCGAAATTGACCAAATTAATCACTATTTTAACGTCTTAGAAAGCCACTTTAGCCAGTAGGTAGAGCGCTATAAAGGCCTATTACGGTAAGAATAGTGGCTCTATAATACTGAAGGCAAGACTATTAAGTTGAGCCTTCTGTATTTCCAGGAAGACTTACTAACCGAAACCCGCAACTCAGCTAGCACTACTTTTCAGTAGCTCTCAGCACTATAGGCCACCTATAGAAAAGGCTCTAAGCCTTACAATAGTGGCCACAACAACTCACAGAGCACTCAGCCCACTAAAAATAAGGGCAAAGGTAAGGGTAAAGGCAATAGATTTATTAAATCTATTACTAAATAAGGTAAGCAACAGGGTCGAAGCCCTAAAAAGGACTCTAAAAAAGAGGCCTTTAGTACAAAGCTCTCTAAAGAACCCTCTGCCTAGAACAAAGCCTTTACTCTTAGCTATAACCTGGAGTTAGGCACTATTTTCGGAAGTAAATACCCTAAAGAAGATAGTGATATAGAGGACCAACCCCCTAAAGAAACCTTCAACAGCTATTATAATATTAAAAATAAGGCTCAGTGGCTATTTAATATAGGGTCTATAGTACATATTTGCAATAATAAAGCCCTCTTTATTAACCTATAGTATTCTTCCTCTCTAGGAATTATTGGTATAGGTGGTGGTCCAGTCAAACCACAGGGCGTTGGCACTATAAAGGTTGAATTCCTCACTGGGTATAAGGATAATATAGCAGTATATAGCTCTGTATCCTTAAAAAATACCCTCTATATTCTAGGCTTCCTATTAAATATCGTCAGTAGCCACAAGCTATACTTCTCTGGAGGTACCCTTATTAAGGAGAAGCTTTATATTAGGTTTAAGAAGCTATTAGGTATATTAAACTTCAATAAAAACGGCTTTTTTTTTACCTTTAAAGGTACTATAAGTATTATATTAGACCTATAAAAGCCCCTGGCTTATAGGTCTCTCTGGCATTGTTATTCTACTAAAGATAGTCTCTTAGGGCAATAAGCCCCCAAATCCTTGGTACCCCCTGAATCAATAGAGGGGGATACGGTCACTAAAGCTCCGGCTTTTACAGCACCTACTACAGCCCTGAAAGAGCCTTTTAAGGCTTTGATTCAAGCTGCTCAGCTCTGGTATATATGGCTAGGCCATATAGGCCTAGACCTTTTAAAAAAGATTGCCCAAACTACTAAAGGTATGTCTAATTTTTAGAAGGTCCGCTCTACTGATCTGGTGTGTAGAAGCTGTGACTTAGCTAAATTACTATGCAGGCCCTCTACTAAGCCTGTAATTGATCCACCGTATGCCCTAGGACGAATAGAGGGGGATATGTTTATTATTTGCCCTATGTCCTTGAATAATAAGCTGTATGGGTTTATTTTAGTGGATCGAAAGACTTGCTTTAGGCTTATTCGGCTTTTAAAAACCAAAGACAAAGCTGTTATAGAGGCTCGTTTAGCTATTAAAGCCCTGTATAATACTTATAAGCGGTACCTAGTATATTTCTACTATAACGGAGGTAAGGAGATAAGGAATTTGTTACCCTACCTTATTAAAAAGGGTATTATTTTTAGTGAATTAAGCCCCTATGCTTACCACTAAAACGGCCTGGTAAAACGGTTTATTCGGGTAATTTTAGAGCGTCTTAGGGTTACTTTCCTTTTTTTAGGGCTATCAGCTACCTTTTAGTGCTATATTATAGTGCCTATTATTAAGCTAATTAATAAAACAACTAATTCTACCCGGGACTTTACGCCTTATTAGCTTTTCCTTAACGAATTAGTGCCCTTACAGGCACTATATGTCCCTGACCTTTAAGATTATAGGGTTATTGGTACTAAGGTTATAGTGCTTATCCCCCCGGAAAAGCATATTACAGGGCAAAAGCTATAGCCTAGAGGTACCTAAAGAAGGCTATTAGCCGTCCTTGGGTATAAAATTTACCTAGTGTGGCTAGGCCAGAGGCAAATGATTCAAACAGCCTTTATAAAGTTTTATAAAGACTATAAGCTTTACTTTCAGGGCCCCCTTAGCCCTACTAACTCCCTGGAACTTCCTAAAGTTCAGGAAGAAGAAGAGCCTATAGAAAATTCTACAGAGCCTTCTCCAATACCCTTAGCACCTCTTAAACCTACTAATATTAAGGTTAAACTGCTATAGGCTCCTAAGCAGTATAAGGAGAAATACTAAGTAATATTTAACGATAATACTATAGACACTACTAAGTTAGTGACCTACTTAGTTATAAAAGTAACCGCTATAGTGGCTAACAGCACTATAACCAGTATCTCAGAGCCTAATACCTTTAAACAGGCCCTAAAACACCCTTTAAAAGACCACTGGCTTAAAGCTTCCTTTAGCGAATTACACTAGCTTTTAGCCTCTAAAACCTTCTACTTTATAGACTACTCCAGGGTACCTAAACGCCCTATAACCAGCCGATGGGTCTTCAAGGTAAAGAAAAATTCATAGGGCTAAATTACTAAGTATAAGGCCCGGCTAGTGGTTAAAGGCTTCTAACAGGTCCCTGGGACTAATTTTACAGAGACCTTTACCTCTACAGCTACACCACCTACCTAGAGGGTTATACTGGCAATTGCAGCCGTACAGGACCTAAAAATCAAACAAATCGATTTTATAGGTGCTTTTCTAAACGCTAGTATAGACTTTGATATATATATAGAAGTCCCTGAAGGCCTATACGAATATAGTCTTAGCAGTGAGAGCGTTAAAACACTGCTAAAAGAGTACTGTTGGGACTCTTCTAAGGACCAAGTAATTTTACTCAAGAAGTCCCTATATGGCCTGAAATAAGCCCCCTATCTGTGGCAATAGAAGGTGGTTATACTGGTTAAAAGCCTAGGTTATTAGCCTTTGACCTCTGATTCGGCTATTTATTATAGTAGTTAAGACGGTATCTTTATTATTAACTACGTAGATGACTGCTTACTTATTGGACCTTCTATCTATAATATCTGTGCCTTGAAGAAGAGCCTTTCTAAGGCTTACGATATAGAAGACTTAGGCCTAGCTAAGTACTTTTTAGGCGTTCAAACCGAACGTGATAGGGTAAAATGCCTTCTGTGGCTTTATTAGAAAGCCTATATTATAGAGGCAGTCAGACACTTCAGTCTTAGTACCTATGGGCCAAAGATACCGCTCTCTCCAGGGCTTATAGGCCTTGAATCCCCTTCTGAACCACTGAATAAAGCAGATCAGAAGCTGTATTAGTGCCTGATAGGCACTGCTATTTACGCTATGACTTAGACTAGGCCTGATATAGTATTTTCTATTTAGTGGCTCTCTCGTTACTTATAATAGCCTACTGTAGCCTACCTTAAAGTAGCTAAAAAGCTCCTTAGTTACTTATAAGGTATTGCTGAATATGCTATTTAGTATGGTGTTATAGGGGATATTATATCCGTAGGCTTTACTGACAGTGACTTTGCTGGTTGTAAGACTATAGCCTGGTTAATCTATGGCTATATATTCCAAATCAGTGGAGGCCTAGTAAGCTGGAAATCCAAGAGGGCTTTTATAGTGGCTTATAGTACCCTCGAGGCTGAATATACTGCCCTTATAGAAGGAAATAGGGAGGCTATGTGGCTCAGGGGACTGTATAGTGAGATACAGCACCCTCTTTAGGGGCCTACCCCCCTGAAAAGTGATAATCAGGGCGCTATTGAGACTGCTTATAACCCTAAGCATTATAATAGAACTAAACACACCCTCTTTAAGTTTTAGGGCGTTAGAGAGAGTGTTTTAGAAGGCAATATCACTATATCCTTTGTTCCTATAGAGGATATGATTGCCGATGGGCTTACTAAAGCCCTACCAGCCCCCAAGTTTTAGCGCTTTTTATAGCTACTAAACTACTCTAAACCCTACAGTATAGAGCTGTAGAGGGGGTTTATTAAGTGGCACTTGTAAGGCCACAGAAGGGGTGTTAATATGTGGCACTTACTAGGTGCAGGGTAGGCATCCGGTGCTTACTATGCCTGACTTGCGCATAGGCCTCTCAGCGGAAGGCCTGGCACTGGAAGCCAAGCGTAACCTTGGCACTATACTATTATAGGCTTAGTTCAACCCTAAGACCTTGGCAGGCCAGAGTTACAGTGGAATGTTACCTATGGAAAGTAATTGAAGGATGTGGAAACCTACCTATACCTACTGTAGTATAGTGGTCCTACAAGGCACTTCACTGACCTATAGGGCACCCTACTGAACTACAGTGGGCACAGGCCACTGTAGAACCCTTTAGAAGGCCTGAATACGTGTATAAGTAGACCAGAAATCTCTGCTTACTCCTGTATCTAGTCTTTCCTTAAGCAAGCAATATAAGCTAAGTTAGTAATAAGTAATACCTTTTTACTTCCTTGCACTCACTATAACCTTCTGTCTTATAGGGCATAAGTGCCCTAAAGACCTTTGTTTCTAGTGTGTTTTTTACCACTGTATTACAGTGGGTTTGCTTCCTTCAGCACCGCTGTCGTACCTCTACCGTTCCGTACCGTTAGTCTCCACCGCTTCCGCTTCCGCACGGCTACAGGGAAGAGCCCCCTGTAGCTCTCCCTGCCAGACCTTACTTTATAGGCCTGTAGGGATCCTGCAGCTCAACAAATTCATATTAGTTAAAATAGCTGGCAAGATTTAGGGGCCTAGTTTAGCCAGGTATAGAGAGATATATATTAAATATATACGTAACCTTATTACCTATAGGTCTCCCAGCTACCATACCCCAACGCTATTAACAGGGAAGCCTATAAGCCTAGCTACGTACCTGGCTAAAGCTTAGAACCGCAGCCTATATAAAATGGCCGGGGCCTATAAGGCCACACCTATAAGGAATCTAGAGGTAAAAACATAAGTACCACTATTAGACCTATATCTAAATAAAAGACTAACAAACTTTAAAAGCAGGCTCCAAAAACTAATAAGCATAACCGATAAGCCTCTATAGCTACCGGAAAGTATTATCCAAAAGGCCTATAATAAGCTAATATTATAGGCATAGCAACACAAAGCAAGGGTAAGGGACAGAAGGCCGCTCTCCAGCCCTATAGCACCCACGGTAATAGAGAGGGCAGCTAATATAATAGAAGATTAAAGGGCCCTTAAAGGCAGGAAAGGCCCCGACGAGGCACTAGTAATAGCGTAGAGAGACCAGTAGAAAGTAATAATAGAAATAAAATAACAAGAATCACTTAGGCTAGCTAATAAAGACCCGGATCTTACAAACTAAAATCTTAGAAGGCATAATAACCTAACTAAGGCTTAAAACTCTCTACTTACGCAGGCCCATATAGGGACTATAAGCCTCAAGGACTTCCTTTTTAAGGCACAAGTACCCGGAATTACTATACCTTACTATATTTATAATAATGGCCGAGAGACAGTAAAGCACCTAGTCATATAGTACCCAGACCCCCCGAAACTAAAGACCTGGCAGGCAACGAAGCTTTACTCCTACAAAGACTTATTAGCGGCCCTATAAAGTAGGACCCTAGGGGCTAAAAGGCTTGTAAAGAAGGTTCTAATATAGCTGATAGATATAGGCCTACTATTAGAATATAGCCTAGCTAAAAAACTAAAGCTAAAACCAAAAGAAGATCTAATAAAGGGCCTAGGCCCTCTATAGGCTAGCTATACCTAGAAGGCTTCCTTTACACCGTATAACAAAAATACAAACCACCAAGGCGAAGGGAAGGATTCTATAGTGTAAATGCAGGGTTTTTCACCCGTCCTTCACGGCACGGTTTTCCTTGTATATATAGCAGTAGATGGACCGACGAGCCCAGTACAGGGCACAGCGGAGTAAGAATAAATAAATAATAAATATTATTAACGGTTTTTCTAATTCCGGACAGCTAACTAATAGTTTAAGGTTAAATAGAATAGCCAGGTTATAAGTGTTACCAAAGCAGTAAAAGACCTAGTAAAGTAGAGGATTACCTAAATCTATAAAGCACAGGTAAGGCAATTTAAAGAGAAGGTTAAATAAACCATTAAAGCCGGGGATAATAAAGCAGAGCCTAACCTATAGTTATAATATATTAGATAGGCCTACCCGTTATGCAGGATTAGATTGTAGTAGAATCCGATAAAAATGCTATACAAATGAAAACTGTGCTAATAAAGATAGGAGGTAGGATCCGATAAAAAAATAAGGGGTAAAATCTAATAAGGTTTTTTAGGAAAAAATTAATAAAAGTTATATAAGAAGAAAACTAAGATTGAGGCAACTTCTGTAGTATATTTGGTTTTATGTTTTATCGTTGTTGAAAGGAGAAAGTACGACTTGAAGTTTAAGGTTAAAAAATATTTGGGGGGTATTAAGATGCCAATGCCAGGACTATATTTACTAAATCTATGGCAAATCTCCGGCAAATTTATATGCAGTTAATAATACCAAATCCAATTATTTTAACCCGCTAGCAAATTAATGGAAATTTTATATATAAGGTTATTATTACTAATATATATTTATTTATTTATTTATTCTTACTCCGCTGTGCCCTAAGCTGGGCTCGTCGGTCCATCTACTACTATATACACAAGGAAAACCGTGCCGTGAAGGCCGGGTGAAAAACCCTACATCTACACTATAGAATCCTTCCTTTCGCCTTAGTGGCTTATATTCTTGTCATACGGTATAAAGGAAGCCTTCTAGGCATGGCTGGCCTATAAAGGGCCTAGGCCCTCTACTAAATCTTCTCTCAGTTCCAACTCTAGCTTTCTAGCCAGGCTATATTCCAATAATAGACCCGTATCTATCAGCCATGTCAGAACCTTCCTTACAAACCTCTTAGCCCTTAGGGTCCTATCTTATAGGGCCGCTAATAAATCTCTACGGAAATAAAGCTTTATTGCCTGCCAGGTCTTTAGTTTCGGAAGGTCTGGGCACCATACGATTAGGTGCTCCACCGTCTCTCGGCTACTACCACAAGTGTAGTAAAGTATGGTAATTCCAGGCACTTGTGCCCTGAAAAGGAAGTCTTTAAGGCCTATAGTCCCTGTATGGGCCTACGTAAGTAGGGAGCTCTAAACTTTAGTTAGGTTATTATATCTCTTAAGAGTTTGGTCTATAAGATCCGGGTTTTCGTCGGCTAGCCTAAGTGATTCTTATTGTCTTACTTTTATTATTGCCTCCCACCGGTCTTTCCACGCTACTGCCAGTGCCTCGTCGGGGCCTTCCCTACCCCCGAGGGCCCTCCAGTCTTCTATTATATTAGCTGCCCTCTCCACTACCGTGGGTACTATAGGGCCGGAGAGCAGCCTCTTACTCCTCGCCCTTGCTTTATATCGTTATATTTATAATACTAGCCTATTATAGGCCTTTCGGATAATACTCCCCGGTAACCGTAAGAGCTTACCAGCTATGCTTATTAGTTTTTAAAACCTACTTTCGAAGTTTATTAGTCTCTTATTTAGGTATAAGTCTAATAATAGTACCTACATTTTTACCTTTAGATACCTTATAAGTATAGCCTTATAAGCCCCGGCTATTATATATAAGCTACGGTTTTAAGCCTTAGCTAGGTATATAGCTAGGCCTATAGGCTTCTCTATTAGTGGCATTGGGGTATGGTAGCTAGGAGACCTATAGGTAATAAAGCTACATATATATTTAATATATACCTCCCTATACTTAACTAAACTAGGCCCTTAAATCTTACCGGCTATTCTAGCCAATATAAATTCTTAGGTCTTAAGTTTCCTATCCACTGTCTGGCTATAGGCCTTTTATAATAGCCTCTAATTTAACTAAACTCTTAAGAACCGTACTAAAGTTACGGATTTTACTATATTAATATTCCCCGGGGTACCCTCTAGGTTTAAGTTAGCTAGGTATAATATCTTAAACCACTATATACAGCCTTTATTAAAATATATTAATTCGCTTTTAACTATATTAAACGCTATATCTCTAATAGTTGCCTATTATAGGCAGGTTTTCCAAGCCTCCTCCAATTACTTAATATTCTCCTCCGGATTCCAGCCAAACGCCATTAGGTTAATATTGTTTATAAAGCCTACTATATTAAGATATAAGTATTGGGTCTTTAGGGCCTTATATAAGCTAGCGATATAAAGGAGGAAAAGGATCAGGGAAAGTAATAAGCTTTAAGAGACTCCGGCTTAGATTGATATTAATTTGGTAGTACGGCCGTTAAAATATAGGTAGGCTGTATAGTTTATAGGCCAAAACCTTAATAGCTGTAATAGCTATCCGGGGTAGCTATATTTACGAAGGGTATAAAATAATCAAGTATAGTTAATAGTGTCGAAAGCCCTTAAGATATTTAATTGTAATAATAAGGGTGTAAGTTTTTAGCGCTAGGCTTCCTATACCTAAGCTACCACTAACCTTATAGCCAGTTTAATAGATCTAAACTACCTATTACCTATCTATTCCTTAGGGAGGAGGGCCTTATTTTCAACCTAATAAGTAACTTTCTTGATAATTTGTTACGCCTTGAGCGTAATACCCCTACGCATGGACCACTGGGTGGCTCCTGAGGCGCCAAGGCACCTCATCCAATCACTGGGCCAGGGATGGAAAGACCCACAAGTCCCCTGTAACCAATCAGGGAGTGCCTGCTTTGACTGCTGTCGGGAATAGCAGTTATAGCAGGTACGAGGAATCAGGAAAGACGACTGCTCTGACTGTTATTTAGAATAGTAGTTATAGTAAGCGGAATATAAGTACCTTAGAATATATGTAGATAGCTTCCTATAAGTAGGGAAAGTGTTGGGTACTTTCTATCGTGAGGAATCTGGTTCCTTACGTAAGTAATATTACGTTTATTGTTTATAATCTATTTTTAGTAGCTTTTTGTTAGAATAACCTGCTGTTGATAGTGATACCTGTTGTCTGAGACGCTTGCTATAACCTTCGATTATCCTGTTAAGTTACCCTAGGTATATTGCCTTGTAGTCTGTACCTATATTTTGGTGCAGGTTGTAATACGTTGCTTGCGTTAACTAAGATCGAACGTTGTGCTTAGATATAATACCTAATATTTACTATAATGATTCTTGTTTTTAATTTCTTTGTTGGTAATAACTTGTCTGGCGATAACGACGTGTCCCTAGGCGACGTGTTACTTGTAGCCTCTGAGGAAAGCTCTAACGAGGAACCTAATATCGAGAATATTATAAACTAAGTTTAGAAGATTACTAATAAGCTTTCTAATATAGAGAAGTCTATTAAGGGAAAGGATAAGCTTTAGGATATTAAAAAAGAGTTTAAGCAATTCCGGTCCACTATTAAGAGTATTTAGACCCCCGTTATTAATAAGACCCCTAGGATCGCTGCTAAGGTTAGTAAATCTTCCGTTTTTAGTGGTAATAAGTAGGAACTACCTTTATAGCTGTCCTATATTAGGATTAATTTCCGATTATACGGTATTAAGGATACTGAGTTTTAGCTTTTATATATTATTAGCTTCCTCAGAGGGGACCTTAAGTAATGGTTTGATAGAATCCTTTGAAATTAGTTTAAATATATAAAAGACGAACGGGAATCTTTGACCTAAAAGCTTTTTGAACCGGGATTCGGAATGATTAAATTTGAGGAGGAAATTTAAAAGATATATGGTAAGCCGGATAAAGAGAAGGTAGCTAAGGATCGGCTTAAAAGATTTATATAAACGGTATTAGCTTTAGCATATGCGACTTTATTCCGTCGCAATATATTTTGAGTTAACTGGGCCGACATTACGCTAAAAAATAAGTTTTATAAAGGATTAAAATCTAGAATGAAGGATGAATTTATTAAGGAAGATTAATATACTTTATTTCTCAACGCTTATATTAATAAAGTTATTATTATTAATAATTATATTTTCGAAAGAATAATAAAGGATAAAGGGGTTTATTATAACCCTTAGGTCCTAAAAGCTAATATTATTAAGAAAGTATAGTATAAGAGTACCTTATACGGGACGTATCCCGGACTTATAGATATTAGCGCTGCTTAATATTCTCGATAATAACTCCGAAAGTACGGTAATAGACCTAAGGATAAGTCTAAAGTTAAGTGCTTTAACTATGATTAAATAGGATATTATATCTAAGAATACCGAGCCCCAAAGAAGTTTCGATTAATACTGGAATTTAAGATAATATAATACGCTAATATTAATCGAGTCGTTAGAATAACGGAATAAGATAATAAGGACCCCTTCTATCAATTAATAATCACTGCTATAATAGAGAACCTTATACCCTACGCACCTTTAGGAATAACCTAAGACCAGCTTATTGACGCTAAGGATTATACCTTAGAGCCACTGTCCGATAATATGTCTGAATGTTTATCCTAGGAAAATACTAACCGCGATAATAAAACCGGAGGAATTATCCTACCCGTTATACAGCATCGGATTGTAGTAGAATCCGATGAAAACGCCATACAAATGAAAACCGCGCTAATAAAGACAGGGGGTAGGATCCGATGAAAAGACAGGGGGTAGAATCCGATGAGGTTTTTTGGGAAAAAATTAATAAAAGTCATATAAGGAGAAAGCTGAGATTGAGGCGACCCCCGTGGCATATTTGGTTTTATGGTTTATCGTTGCTGAAAGGAGAAAGTGCGAGTTGAAGTTTAAGGTTAAAAAACATTTGGGGGGTACCAAGATGCTAATGCCAGGACCACATCCACTAAATCTACGGCAAATCCCCGGCAAATTATTACAACCTGCACCGGAGTAAGGGTATAGACTGTAAGGTAGTACGCCTAGGGTAACTTGACAGGATAATCGAAGGTTGTGGCAAGCGTCTTAGACAACGGGGTTCACTATTAATAATAGGTTATTCTAACAAAAAGCTACTGAAAGTAGATTATAGATAATAAATGTAATATTACTTGCGTAAGGAACTAGATTCCTTACGATAGAGAGTACCCAACACTCTCCCTACTTATAAGAGACTATCTATATGTATTTCCTAAGGTACTTTATATCCTGCTCGCTATATTCGCTAGCTGGCGGCGGCGAGTATGGCGAGTATCCTTGTAATCGCTATGCTCGCTTACTTTTAATAGTAAGTATGGCGAGTACCTTTTGATTAGTTATATGGGACTTACGGGTCCTTTTATCCCTGGCCTAATAATTAAATAGGGCTCTAATATCTTAAGGGCTGCCCTACGGTCCGTAAGCTAAAGGAATTTACGCTTAGGGTATAATATAATTTCCCTCTTTCTTAGTTTTTACCCTAAAGACCCTAATGTTAAATCTTATTTTTAGTAAGTATAAATTTTTCCTTTTATCTTAAATTTTAAAATATTTACTAATAGGGTATAGAAAAAATTATAATAATAGTCTTCTACTATACGTTGCTATAATATTATTACTTTTATTAATTAATTTAATCTTATTATACCTATTAACTATTTTTATTATAAACGGTTATACTTATTTAATTATAAGGCTACCGACCGTAATTCGTTTTATTAATATTACTTTAAAGCTAATTATTCTTTTTTTTATAATATTTTAAGTAATTCTTAATCAGTTATTTAAGGAATTTTAGATAAAAAACGATATTTTAATAGGGAGCGGGAGGCTATGATTTTGAAATTCTTCGAGGTAACTATTATATAGAAAAAGGCTGCAGTAAAGTTGGCTCGTTTGGAGGTTTAATCTTATACCTTTAAGGGAAAAATTGAAGATGCTTTTTTTTGGGAGGTAACCTTATTATAGAAATAGGAGATAGAAGAGTATATAGAATCCTCCGATATTATTTAAGGAGTAGGATTCCTAACTTTAAAGGGCGATTATTTTTTATTATCTATTAGGGGCATTAATAACCTTAGTTAAATATTTTTTACAAATATTAATTAGTTGGTGGTGGATTTAGATTTGTTAGCCTAGGTCGGTCTAGGTTTTGTTAGTAGAACTGCTAAAGCTTTTCCGGGTAGTCTAAAAGTTCGGCAAGTTTCTATAAGTTAGATTTTAGTCTGTAATCCAATTATTTTATAAGGTATTAAAGTTTGTTATTATTAATCTGTAAGTCTAGGATATTTTTAATATCGAACTTTTCTTTATTATTAACCACTTTAAGTTATATTTCGAGTTTTGCTTTCTTTAGCGCTAGTTTAAGTAAGGAAATATAGAATATTTTTGTTTATATTTGTATAAAATCGGAGAGTAATAGTTTATAATTGGATATTGAAATCTTTTTCTTGATTTTAAATGGCCCGATTTTTTTAAAATCTAGCTTTTTACTTGGTTGCTTTATATATAGGTTACGTATTAGGAGAAATATTTTATCTCTTTTTTTGAGGGGAGGTCCCCTGATCCTATATTTATTGTAATATATATGTATTTTTTCTCGTATAAACTTAAGTATTTTTTATAATATTTTGTGTATATTTTATAGTCGTTTAATGCGGATAGTTGCTCTAGGAATTGTAAATGCTAGTCTTTGTTAGAGTTTTGGATAGAATTTGTAATTAGCGAAGAAGGGTGAGACTTTAGTTGTCTTTATATTGGTTAAGTTGTAAGTTAATTGTGTTATAGGTAATAGGTTAATCTAATTATTTTATTTAAAATTGATATAATACCGAAGGTATTATTTAATAATTTGGTTAAGTCGTTTGGTTTATTTATTTGTTTGGGGGTAAAATGCTATTAAAAGCTTTAATTTAATATTAAGTTATGTTATTAAGGCCTGTTAGAATTTTGATATGAAGAGCTTATTTTTGTTTGAGGTAATGTTGTCTGGTAGTCTATATTAGCTTACAATATTCCGTTTAAAGAGGTAGGCTAGTTATTTTGCTATAATAGTTTCTTTAAACGGGAAGAAATAGGCCTATTTGGTGAGTCTATCTATTATTACTTAAATAAAATTATACTTAATGTTAGTTCTATCTAGTATTATTAAGTTAGGGAATTTTATAATAAAGTTTATTAAGATGGATCTTTAAGTTTATTTTAGTGTAGGGAGGGGTTTGAGAAGTCTATAGGGTTTGTATCTTAAAGCTTTACTCTTAATATATGTTTTATATTCTTTGATTACTTTTTTTACGATCTTTTTTATCTTTGGGAAGGTATAGTGTTGCTATATATGTTCGAGTGTCTTTTGAATTTTTGGATATTTTTTTAACTTGTTATTATAGAGTTTGGTTATATATATTTATTGTTAATATAGAGGTATAAAGGCTTTGTTATGTTATTATATTAGGTTTTTATTTGCGGGTCCGGCCTGTAATTCTAGTTCGTCCTATTCCTTATTATTTAATCTAAGGTTTTATCATTAGGGTTAGGGTTAGGGTTAGGGTTAGGGTTAGGGTTAGGGTTAGGGTTAGGGTTAGGGTTAGGGTTAGGGTTAGGGTTAGGGTTAGGGTTAGGGTTAGGGTTAGGGTTAGGGTTAGGGTTAGGGTTAGGGTTAGGGTTAGGGTTAGGGTTAGGGTTAGGGTTAGGGTTA
>MU865026.1:101048-128541 GCA_033576145.1 Cladorrhinum samala | reverse complement strand
AGACCTCGTGGGTCCATAGGTGGGGGAGATCACATCCCCCCCTTTTTTTTTTTTTGTTTTTTTTTATTTTTTTTTTTTTTTTTTTTTTTTTTTTTTTTTTTTTTTTTTTGGAAGTTTTTTTCCTCAAAGCTTCTTTCCCTGCCGTTATTTAAACGTGAATACTAGTAAATAGAGATAGACTAGATGGCTTTTAATGCATTGCCTTTACAACACATTTCAAGCGTGTCAAATCGTTGGATTCATAGTACCAGGTGACAGGTACGTGGTGTAAAGCCCGAGGATGTAGACTCGGTTGATAAAATTACTGTCCTCATCCGAAAATGCAACCAGACACCCTTTTCCACCTGGCTAGTTGTTGGAAATTTCCTACAGGAACCACCTTCGGATTCTTCCGTCTGCTGCCGGTGAACCTGACACTGGACTCTTTTTTAGATTGGAGGCCACCAGCAGCCGACACATTAATTAGTTCGTATCTTGACTCACTCGCCTCGATGGAGCAGAATATTAGGCCCTCTAGTTTGAGGCCAGAGGATTTGGGTGCATGAAATGAAAAAAAATAGTCCTTGACTACCCGAGTCAACATTTCAAGGTGCTGCTGGCCTCCAAAATTGTAGCACAATCGGCCAGTGCTCGAGCATCTCCTTCTTCATGGTTCTCGAGCTTCAGCTTATAATCTAGTATCACAGCACAAGATCCATGCATATCCTGTCCGCTTTGCACTCAGACTCTTGAGACTACTGTTCTAACAGGTAGCAATTGCATGCTTCGAGGTCTGTACGTACCATCAAGAAATACATTGCATGCACTGGAAGAATTCCATAGATGGGTGATAGACCCAGGAGCCAAAGACGGAAAATGGTGCACCTGCCATGATTCTATAACTAATCACTGTCTTTTTGCACTGCACAGGTTAGGGCCACTGCCATTGACCCACCGAAGCAGTTGGAAAAGGCCACCTCCTCTGTCCACGCAATCGAAGCTTGGTCGCTCTCAGCACTGGCGCCGCATCGAGCCTAGATGCCCCCCTCCGTGATTTTTCCAGCGGGTTGCCACAAGCAAAGCTAAGGATGTCAGTAAATAATAGCTCAACCAGTTTCGCATCGTTGATAGCCGCCGAGTGCTAACCAGTCGCATGACCAAGCTCAACTGCTCGTGACCGTTCCGCCCGTCGCTGGGCCGCCTGCCATTCTGCGATACACTCATAAAGCGACCCGACAGCTCCATTCCCAAGTCTTGGCTCTTCAGCAAACCAAACAAACTTTCCTTCATTCAGCCAGCGTTGTTTCAGGCAGAGGCAGAGAGTCCCCCCCCTTCCCCGGTCGGGCCCCACTCATCCTTCTCGACCGCCAGTGACAGCTAGGTCTCGAAGTGATCACCAAAAAAAAAAAAAAAAACATGAAACGAAAGCTGTCGGTGGCCAAGCCTCCCAGCGAAGCAGGATCATCATGGCCCGCCATCGCCATCGGGGCCTTTGTGGCTTTCGGTGGGATCCTCTTCGGCTATGATACGGGGACTATTAGTGGCATCCTCGCCATGGACTACTGGAGGACCCAGTTCTCCACCGGCTACCGCGATGCCAACGGTCACTTGGACGTTTCACCGTCCGAGACCTCAGCTGTCGTCTCCATCCTATCCGCCGGCACCTTTTTCGGAGCTCTAGCTTCGCCGCTACTCGGCGACAACATCGGCCGCCGCTGGGGCCTCATCGTGTCATGCTGCATCTTCAACATCGGCGTCGTCTTCCAAACGGCTGCCACATCTCTTCCACTCTTTCTCGCCGGTCGCTTCTTTGCAGGTGTCGGAGTCGGTTTGATCTCAGCGCTGGGTTAGTAGTAGCACTAGCACCTTCAATCCTCAAAGAAGACCTCAACTCCAAGATTGACACTGACTATCAATCTCCAATCCGCAGTGCCCCTCTACCAATCCGAAACGGCACCCAAATGGATCCGAGGCGCCATAGTAGGCGCCTACCAATTCGCCATCACCCTGGGGCTCCTCCTCGCCGCTATCCTCGACAACGCAACCCACGACCGCAACGACTCGGGCTCCTACCGCATCCCCATAGCGCTTCAGTTCGTCTGGTCCCTGATCCTGATAGTCGGCATGCTCCTCCTTCCCGAAACCCCTCGATACCTCATCAAGACCGGCAAGCTGGACCGCGCCGCATCCTCGCTCGGCCGCCTCCGCCGCCTGCCCCGCGCGCACTCGTCGATCCACCTCGAGCTCCTCGAGATCCGCGCCAACTACGAGTACGAAACCTCGCTGGGCGAGCACGCGAGCTACGCCGACTGCTTCCGCGGCGGCATGCTCAAGCGGCAGCTGACGGGGATGGGCATCCAGGCGCTGCAGCAGCTCACGGGGATAAACTTCATCTTCTACTACGGGACGCAGTACTTTCTCAACTCGGGCATCTCCAACGCCTTCACGATAACCATGATCACGTCGTCGATCAACGTGGCCTCGACCGTCCCGGGCCTGTACGCCATCGACTCCTGGGGCCGCCGGCCCCTCCTGCTCTGGGGGGCGGTAGGCATGTGCGCGTCCCAGCTCGTCGTCGCCGTGGTCGGCACGCTGACGACCGGCCAGGACGCCTCCGGAAACGTCGTGGTGTTCAACCTCCCCGCCCAAAAGGTCGGCATAGCCTTTGTGTGCGTCTACATCTTCTTCTTCGCCTCGACTTGGGGCCCGCTCGCCTGGGTCGTCACGGGGGAGATTTTCCCCCTGCGGCACAGGGCAAAGGGCTTAAGCCTCACGACGGCGACAAACTGGCTGCTGAACTGGGCCATCGCGTACGCGACGCCCTACCTCGTCAACTACGGCGACGGGTACGCGAACCTCCAGAGCAAGATCTTTTTCGTCTGGTTCGCGGCGTGCTTCCTGTGCATCGCGTTTGTCTACTTTTTCGTGTACGAGACTAAGGGACTGTCGCTCGAGGAGGTGGACGAGATGTACAAGGAGGAGCCCAAAGTCAACGCGCGCAAGAGCGCAAAGTGGCGACCAGCCGGTGAGGGAGTTACTCGGGCCGTCGTCGCGAGTGGAGTCGAAGGAGGTGGAGGTGGAGGAGGAGGAGGAGGAGCGGCGGGTCTTGTCGGCGTCGACGGAGGCGGGCAGCAGCTGCCGGTGATGAGGGCCGCGCCGGGAAAGGGCGGCGGGATGGTGATGATGGGACGGGACCAGAGCAAGAACAAGGAGAGTTTGAGTGACGTTGGGCAGGTTTCGGAGGAGAGCGACGTCGGGCAGGTGTCGGAGGATAATGGTGGATGTCCCGAAGCCCGTCGCCGCCAGGGGGTATTGGCGTAGTGGGATTTGTCAGCTAGGTACCGGCAGGGGAAGGGGGGCTCGACTGCTTGGGTTTATTTGTAATATGAAACGGCTCATGGCTGATGATGGTCTTGCAAAGTTTATCAATGGCAGAATACGGACAATTTTGTGTATTTTAGGCGTGCTTGATAGCACAGATAGGAAATTACATATCAGTGTATACCTGTGGTTTTAACGGTCACATGCTGCGAGATGGCTTTGAGGGTGGGGGTTGGGAGCTGGGGGAGTGGGAAGTCGTTGCTTTCGGGAGGGGAGCCGACGGTGACATCCGCGAGGAACGGGTTTGAGACATGCATCGGGATTTGATCACAGCACGTTTTTTTTTTTTTTTTTATTGTTCCACTATCTTTTGAGCCCCTAAATCCCTACGATCGAGGTTTCCATGTCAGGGCATCTCCAAAACCTGGAACAGGCGCGCGGGCAGGGGCTCATGCGGGGTACATGGGGTCCCATGCGGGGTCACGCTGCGGGAGATCCCCCGCACTGCCGTTAGCTCCTCCACATTCCCCAAGTGAACCCGCCGCAGCCGACGGAGCATCGTCAAATCTGGAAATTCGGAACAGCACTCCGAAGGACAACACAACATTTTGTTCCGTCAACGGGCAAGCATGAACACTCTAAATACTGCCCCGTCGAGGCCAATCTCGCTAGCTATGTTGTTGTCGATCAAGAATCGTGTTCTTTTCGAACAGATTTGTCCTTTACCTTCTTGTCCCGCACCCGCTGCGTCTCCTTGATCTTTCGTTCCCCATTCACCATCCCTCCCCAACTCACTCTGAACAATTGATTCGGACAGACAAGATGAGGTTCGAAAACTGGATAGTTGCCGCATGGCTTGCCTCGACTGCATCAGCCATTGGCCCTGCGAGCCCCGCTGGAAAGCGTCTCGAGGGCAAGGCAGAGCCGATTGCCAACTTCAAATGGATCAATCCCTTCCTGACATCGGCTCGCCAAAAGTATGACGCCGCTTGCGCTTCCCAAATGATCTTCGAAGCGCAAGAGTTCGTGCTCGATGATCTTGCCGACAACCCGCCAACCGGCCTCCTCCAATACCGCGACGCGCTCAAGAGCCTTTTCGGCGCCCGCGAGTACCCAGGTAGCTGGGATGGTATCGACCCCCACGGATACGATCGCCATATCCTCATGATGGACTACGAGACTCTTCCTCTCAAAGTTCGCGAGTGGATCGAGGAGCAGGATCGCACAGACGGTCCAGGCAAGGGACTCTACGGCCTGTACGCGAGACCCGGCCCATCCTACCGCGTGTTGGACACAATCAAGATCCCAGCAGCTCCCGTTTCCGAGGAGTGGCGAAGCCGCGACGACAGACGGGTTGTCCTCTTTGCGCCCGCCGCCATCCACGAGAACTTGCCCCTGTGGCTGACCCAGCCAACCGGCTGCGAAGGTTCGTACACGTGTCGAGTAGAAACTCGTTTCCAACCGAGCAACATTGCTGACAATCAAACCAGAATACTTTTCCGACCTCTCAAAGTACGGTCCCAAGCCCAAGGACGGCGGCGTCATCGGTTACCCAATCCATCACTCCAAGCCCAAACGCTCCCAAGGTTTCCGCGACATCGAGTTCACCCTCAAGGCCGAGTACTTGCAGCTCAAGGAGGGAGAAGTTGAGGAGGATGTCGCCGAGCCCGTCGTCGAGAAGGCCGAGAAGGTCGAGGCCACCGAGCAGAAGGCCGAGGAGGCTGAGAAGCCCGCCGAGAAAGCCAAGGATGAGCTGTGAATGATGAAATCGGGATACCCAATATTATGAACTGGGACTGGAATAAAGGATTATTATACCACACTGCACAATACTGTACCATATTTCTTTTGTCGTCAAAAAGTTTAATGTCATTTTTTTAAACAAGCTTGTTGACGGTGCCTACAGGCTCATTCTGCCTCCTCTGCTGAGTATTTGTCGATCTCCACCCTCTTGTAGGTGTTGCACCAAGGTTCGCACATCAAAGGCTTTTCCCGTTTGGCTTCACAGTGTCCGTACGGTCTGCAATGTTGGAAAGTTTGTTGGTTCTTAGCATCCCACAGGCATTTTGGCGGGGCATGCCAAACGGCGAAGAGGGTTTTAATACGATGAATCCTGATAGTAAGGACAGCATTTGAATGCAAAAGGAAAGAGAAAAAAAAAAGAAAAAAAAAAAAAGAAAAAAAAAAGGAATCTTGGTAAGGGACTTTGAACGAGTCAAAGGCAGTTGGTATATTTCAATCCTTGTACGGTTTTATTGACCCCTCACGAGTGAAAATGGCCTTTCTTCACGTCAAGTTCTGCGCCAACATCGTTTAGGCACTGCACATGAGCTGCCCGGTCTCCTTAAGCAAGATTTGTGTGCAGGCAGATGCACGTTTGGGCAGCGCTGGACCAACGGTTCGAGTGGAAAGAGCAGGGCACGGCAAATCGGTTCGTCCAGTCAAAGGCTGCGTCAAGCACCTTCCTGTTGACTCGAATTCAATTCACTGCATTGCATTTTTTGCGTTATTCCGTTCTTTTGAGGTTTTTTTTCTCTCTTCTTCTTCTCCACTCCCTACGTAGTCATTCGATGCAAACAGTTTTCTCATCAAAACTCCATCATCATGTCGGCCAACGCGGATGACATCGACCACCAGCTCGCCGAAAATGTCGACAAAGAGGCCGAGGCAAGTCTAGACACGTTTTTTCGCGAAAAGACGAGAATCAGCTTGGAGACAGTGTGCATGGACCACGAGAACCGCCTCCGAGATTTCCTGCGGATTCAGAGTGAAGAGTTCGCCAGGAAGAAACAAAAAGTCCTCACAACCATGTCGAGAATTGCCGTTAAGCGCGGTGCTCCGAACGCTGTACCGCCGGATTTGTTCCAAGACATGGAGCCCGAGTCATTTTCGCTCTTGCACAGGCACTTCGAAACCCACCAGCATTGCGCCGGCAACCCGACATCACCTGCAGATGTCCAGCTTCCATCCGCCATGAGCACGTCGCCGTCTTTACAGTCTGATGATAACGGAGCAGTCAAGACGAGCTGCACCCCTCTGAAGGGGAAAACCGACCACCAGGCATCCCGAAAAGTGCACACAGCTAAGCGTAGCGGGGCCCAACCGGCGTTCGGTGCGCCCCAAAAGAAGCAAAAGAAAACGGTAGCGGACAACGCGGCCGACGTGGTGGGCCAACAGCCCAGCCCGTCATCGGTCCCAGCGTTACCTCGGCCACCATCGGCAGCCTTGAAGGCCCTGCCTCACAGTCCGACCCTAGCATTCTCCTCAGCGCTTCCGGGCACCCGGGCCATCAATAACAAGGATATCCTCACAACCGAAGTTGAGGGTACCGATTTTGTATTCAGATGTCCAGACTACGGTCCCGGCTGGTTCGTGATCAGATGTACGCCCAAAGGCGGCTCTTCCGCGGCTGTCTGTTTCAAGGAGCATCCTCTGTTGGCGGCGGGCACCAACTCTTCTTCACCTGCTGAGCTCCACTTTAATGAGGACGATACATGTTCCGGCCACAAGACCGCGGGCACGAAGAAGTTGTCGAACTCTGATATTATGGACGCTTATGGTTACAGAGGTACGTCACTTGCACTTGAATTGAACGGGAAGCAATCAACATATGATGATGAATACAAAAGGCAAAGGACTGACCATGTGGGACTTTATCTTCTGGTGTCCTGTGTGTAATAGTACGCGGTATCAACGGAGTCAAAATAGAGGAAAGCTGGGTGACTTCCTCGAACGAAAAGTTGAAGTCGGGATCGGGATCGGAAAAGGGGGGCAAGAGCAGTCCAAATGCCATCCTGTCGCGGGCACCTTAGCAAGTCAGCCCAGACTCTCGTGACATCTTGAGTTGGAAGCCCCGAATTACTCTGTGTGAGTAATGAATGATGGGGTTCAAAAAGGAGGTTTTGTTTGAGCAGGTCTTGATGAAGGCTGTCTTGTCGATTAGTGCCGAGTTTTGTCGTAAGCTTGTTTCTCGTTCATCTCGAACCCATGGAGGACTGATGGGGGAGGGTATGGGTTCGGAGTATTATCTGTTTAGCTATAGCATGTCAGCAATTTTAGAAAGCTTTGTCGGACATTTAAATAACTGATGAGGTAGACATCATTTCTTCCTCACACCAGACATTTGGGACAACATAAAGGGTGTTTCTTGCTCTATACCTAAAAGGGCTTTGAAGAGCTGCAGCAAGGATGTCGCTGTAATTAATTGCTTGCAGTGGCTTTTGGCTGCTTGGCGAAGTGTAACCCCCTAGTCCCAAGACAGAACCAAAATTAAAACAGTGGTCGGTTCGCCTACTACTAGTACTTCATCAACGGAGATGTCCTCGTCCATGTCGTTGTCGCCGGCGGGCGTAGTCGTCACTGGAACTTGAGCAGAGAATGATAGGTATCTAACCCCATTCGGGCAGCCATCAAGTCGGCACGTATTAGTTTGCTTCTTGGCCAAGTCCACCAAATCTTTCCATTCGGGACAGCTGAGATCTAGGGGCCTACCTGTTTAGTAATAATCGCTGCATTCCAAAACTCCAGCATCTTCGCCCCCCGTCGTCTTCCTTCCAAGAGGCATGCCATGTCAGCTTTGACGTCATTCCAAGACTCGGGGCCAGTCAGACCACCACCACCTACCTTACATATATGTGTTGGTTCGATCTGACTTGATCCTACTACCACTCATCAGACACACGGCCCCCGACGTCGGCAGCGAGTTAATTAGAGGGCATGCAACCGAGCGCTGAAGTGGACCCCGAGTTGACGGGCGCTATGCTGGGGAGCGTAGTAGCGTATCTAGGGTTGTAGGAGACTATTGAATCGGGCCATTTCCCCCCGCAGATCCGGTCCTCTTGGCGGTTACGATCCGTCCGTCCATAGGGCAAAGTGATCAGTTTTTTTGGTGTAATTTTGCCGATGCACTGCCAATCGACAGCAACACACACACACACACACAGTGTTCAAGTTGGTCATGGATCGGGGACCCGGCAAACTGGACGGCACTGCATGGCTATGCGCCACCCCTTCTAAACGAAAGTCCCTGATTCCCCCCCCCCCCCCACATCGCCGAGGGCTGGTTTCTGCACGTTCCTTTTCAGTATTCGTATTGTTAAGTCATGCCATTAAAGCAACAGAGAAAAAAGAAAAAAAAGAAAAAAAAGGGGAAGAGTGCAGTTGGTTCCATATATGGCTCACGGTACGCTGACTGGCCCAGGCGTGTTTCAATAATCGACATCAACCGCAGTTCCAAGACGTGTTCGGAGCGGTTCATATTCTTCCAGTTTCCCCTGACAGGACGCGGGGTCCTCCTGGCGCGAATCTTCCTTCAACAGCCCGACGCGAGATTCCTTCGACACCAAAACGAATGTGGCTTCCACCATGGCCAGCGACGCGTCCAAACAGCCGCTCCCCCCGGATGAGAATGTCGGACCGGTTATTGTTGGCGTGACGGCCAGTCTGACGGTTCTGGTGGTCATCACAACGTGTCTGCGACTGTATACTCGGTGGGCGCTGCGGAAGCTGGGCTGGGACGACTATACCATCGCCGCCACCGCCCTCTTAGCCGTAGCCCGGACAGCGATCCAGGCCGTGCAGGCACAGCATAGCAACGGCAGACATCAGGTGTACGTCAGCGCAGAGGACTACATTTTCAACAATATGCTGGGCTACTACACCCAGATATTCCTCTTTGCGTCTTCCTGCCTGCTCAAGTCCTCCGTCTGCCTCCTCCTCCTCCGAATCAAGGACACGAGGGCCCTAAGGATCTCCCTCTACACCGTCATGGCCGGCCTGTTCATTACCAACTTTGGATGCATCGTCATCCTGCTGGCCCAGTGCACCCCCGTGTCAACTTACTGGAAGGGTACCGGCGGCGTGTGCTGGGATCCCAAAGTCCGTATCGAGGCTTTTTACGTCACAATCTGTGAGTCTGGCTCCCTAACTTACCTTGCTCTTGTTCCGCAATTTAACTAAATGGGGAGTTGATTATTGATTAGCATACAACCTCGTGACGGATCTCCTGTGCTCCTTGTTTCCGCTGGTCGCCGTCTGGAGGTTGACGATACCGTTCCAGACAAAGGTGCATGTCAGTGCGCTCATATCGTTGGGACTCTTGTATGTAAACAAATATCTTACCTTACCTTTAGGACCCCTTCCCCCTTACCCGTCCCACACGCTACCCACCTTACGTGGATATACTTTCTCCACCCAAAGACCGAACCATTGACATGAAGTTCCAGGGCAACGGGATTCGGAGTCGCACGAGCTTTGTCACTTCGACTGAAGGCATACGACATGAGCTGTAAGTATTGATCCCTATTCTGTCTCCTTGTTTCTTTCCTTACCCCCCCCCCCCCCCGGTTTATATATATACATCTATTCTTCAAGTTGGTTCCCAACGCGCTCGTCCCTACCGAAATCTTCTCGCTGACCAATTTTATTTCGCACCTTAGGGACATACGCTATCGCTTCCCTGTGGTCGAGCCTGGAGCTCTTCATCGGCATAATCGCCGCCAACGTCGCCCTTTCCCGATCCGTCTACCGGTTTCTACGCCACGGCAAACCTTCAGCGCCTCAGCACGCACGCTCCGCCGACGATTGCGCTCTGCCGGCCGCCGTTCTGCAGGCCAACATACCAGGCCGGGAACATTTTCGGTTTGAAGCCTCGTCCATCTTGGAGGGCGGCGGCTCGAGTTGCGAATCCCAAAAGATATACGAGGAGAAGGCCGCTGGTTCCGAAACTGAAAAGTGGGCTCGATGACGGGAGAGCTGAAAGAGCTGGTACGCCGGTGTGCCAATGGTTGGGAACTCTAAAAGGGGTTGGGTTAGCCACCTGGGTTACTTTTGCAGCACCGAGGCCGCTTAGCGGTTGACGCGAACCCGGGAATTCCGACCGCGCTATAGCACCTGCTATTCACTCCCCTTTGAACAACCTACGCAGACACTCAGTGCTCTCTGGAACCGGCCGCCTTGAGATCCCTCTCGCCACCTTCCGGTAACGGCCTCAGTTTGCTACCGTGTATCGAGGGGCAAGTCGATTACACGGACACCACTGTGGCCCCTGAATCAGAGCAAAATATGGTCAACTCGGGTTTCCCATGTGTGTGGCGACCCGGTGTTTTAGTACATCCACTCCAACACTCAGATCCAGCGGTTTCCCCCCCCCCCCCCCGGGCGCCGGCCACGATCTATTCCAGTCATGGATTTGCACTGGCAAGGTGGTTGGCTAATGTCCCAGACACGGCATTTCAGCTCGACGGCTGGATTATCTTTTACCGACGGGAATGGGGGCCAGCGGAGGAGATGTTGTTGGAGTTTATGGCAGTGCGTGCTGGGTTTGAGGTAGGAGACCGGGCCAGTAAAGTATCAGGGTGATTGCGGGGAAGCTAGTCGAGGAACTTGATTAGACATGGGGAAAAAATTGAGATGCCCAAAGGGGTTGAAGTAACCATCGTGGGAAGGTTTGCGTGAGCGGGCCGAAGCCGGAAAGACGGGCATCCCCACGCAAAATGGTTGGGATAGCAAGACTCGAACATTATTGCTCAGCTTTTGTGCGGCCGATGAGGTGTCAGGTCGAATTAGGATATAGCCCGTCCCCGTGTTGAGCAGATAGTGTAGCAATCTACACAATCTCATATTGTACCAAAATAAAAATAAAAGAGAAAATAAACACTCACAAAATTAAAAAGAATAAAAGGGAGACCGGACATCCCTGTGACAATTCGACTAAATGAAGCCCACCAAAAAAAAAAAAAGGTTGTGATTTGACTCTCCCGCCGGGAATTGAACCCGGGTCCCGAGCGTTGCTGGAATGACAAGCTCATATACTAACCACTATACTACGGAAGATTTACAGGTGTGTGGCACCTGTCGTAGCTGGACGTTGCAAAATTTTTGGATTAGTTGATATTATATAGTAAGTGCATTAAACTGTTTCTATTATAAACCCTTGGGATTTTAGAAGGTATGCTGGGGACCTTTGCTTTTTGCATAAGATTGCTTTCATATTTGTTCCTGATTCCTGGAAATTAAGAGGGTTATCAGGTACAAGCATCTAGGTAGCTAAGAATCTGGGGGTTGCCCCAGTTGTCTTTACTAAATCATCAGGCTGTTTACCCGTTTCTCCATGATCACACTGATGGTGCCAGTGATGGAAGTGATGTTAGTTGAAATATAGTTGAGCGGGTTTAAGCACCCCTTGATGTGAATTTCTAATAATTGACCTGTATGAAATGTTGCCTCGGGTTGCCCCAAAATATCGTATCCAAAGAAATAACCGCCCAAATCCCCTAAACACCCAGTAATGGTATCATCATATGTAGGTATCATACAAAATATCAAAGAAAAAAAAAAAAAAGAACAATCATCATCGTCATCAAACCGCCGGCCCGTGTACCTTTCTTTCATCACCTCGCCCAGCCTACCTGACTCAAATGATCCCCACCACCCCCCGCCCTCTCCACGTCACCACCCTCTCTTAGTATCCTGCTGTGCCTGCCCTCAGTCAAATATACGCTCCTCGTAACGTGAATCACAGGCCCTGAAGGCGAGTCCCTGCCAACAGGTTGAACCAACTCAAACTCCAGCTCCCCTCGAAACTCCTCCTCATCATCCCTCCCGGAAAACACAGGGGGGTTGTCATACAGCCTCGCAAACTCCTCATCATCCTCATGATCGTCCCTCTCCTTCTGCGCGCGCGCGTGGTTCCTCAAGTTACGTCCCATGACTGCCGTCTGCGGCGGTATGCAAGGTAACGGCTTAAGGTTATCCACCATCCCACTCAGGCTCCCCACCGACGTCGACGTCGACGTCTTCTTTGCTGTCACTGAGTCCGAACTCTTCAAGTCTGCGGTTGCCGGGATAATACCGCCAGCATCTTGGACATGTTTCAAGTTCAGTCCCAACCCGCCGCCGCCGCCGCCGAGCCGCCGAGCGGGGAAATACCTGATCAGGCTGGAAGACGGGGGCCGCCGCCGGCTGCTGCTGCTGCTGCTGCTCGGGTGCTGTTGATGTTTCCGTCTGGGACCTACGCAGCCCATGAGCGGGGCGAGGAAGGGAAGGTTTCCGCAGGTTATGGCTACAGAGATTTCTAGGTAGGTCCAGACTCCTACTTGGATTTGGTCGGCTAGAGAGAGGAATTAAGGAAATGGATTTTTAGTATATGAAATTAGGACAAGAAATAAAAAAACAAATTGGGGGGTTTGGGGGGGGTTTGGGGGGGTGGGAGATGTGATGAGGTACGTACAGTTGAATGCTTTTGGAGCCGCTCCGATTAGGGCTATCCATCGAAAGCATGAGGCTATTAGAACACTATTTTTTTAAAAAAAGAAAAAGATGACAAGTTAGACCAAGCCTTTTAATATCTTAGGTGAAGGAAGGGGAAAGAAAAAAAAGGTTTAAGTTGGAATTTAAAAACCTACAAAAGCCCAAGACTAAAAACCCCAATCAACCCAATCTTTGTTCTCCTCGGGATGGTAAGCTTGAGCAAAGGCGGGATGGGCATGACAAAGATGATGACGTCCCCCACCGAGGAGAGGATGGCGTGCGGCACGCCCATCCTGTGGATGGGATCGCGGATGCAGGACCCGGCCCTCGGTCCGCCCGACTTGTCGTAAAAGTACGAAGGGGGGCTGCACTGAAAGGTAGACCCGAGGACGTTGGCCACCACCCACAGCGCGGTGAATATTGCGACGGCCCACGAGATGAGCCTGAAGGTGCGGGACTGGAATATGTGGGCGTGAAAGATTATGATTGAGATCTTGATGGCGAATAAGGTTGGGGGTTGGAGTTTTTGGATGATCCATATCATCTGGATGGCCATTTCAGTTAGATTGGAGGTCAAGACAGGCAGATAGGTAAGGTAGGTACCTAGGTATTGGAGCCTAGTGGGTAGGAGAAGGGGGTGGAGATCGTGGTTGGGTAGGTTGACTAACGAGAAGAAACCCCTTAATTTCTGATGGTGAGAGAGCTGTCAAAGGGACTCCCTGAACCGGCACTCCGTAGAGGAGACATATCGCTGTTCCGTAGCTCAGAACCAACGCTGCCGTCATAATCCAGTCCTCTTCACGCAGTCCGCTGACGGTCCGAAGTCGAGCGAATAGGCGGGCGACCATGGACACTGTGGATAATGCGAGACCGATGGATGTTGAGGCTATGATGTATTGGTGCTTCTGCTCCGTCGAGAAGTGGTCGAGTTGCACCATCGTAACTGGCTCGCTTTTTATTGTAGGTAGGGCTTGAAGAGGGTAGATATAATGGTATTAGGGATAAGAAACTAAACAAGCGATATTATTAAACCTGCAAACACTTTATTCGGAATAATGTTGTCGTGAAGGGAGGTCCAAGCATCGTAGACTATACTGTAAAAACGGAATATCAACTAGGCGTCCAGTCGGGATGCTAAAAAATGAGAAAAAAGAAACAATGGTGAGATGCGGCTTCCGCATTCCTGATTCTGGGGAAGAGGGGGTCTAATGTAGGGACGGGAAGGATTTTTGTCTTGTTTGGAGAGTGAATCGGACCTGGTCTGGCTCAGGATTCGCTCCCTGGCTGATCATCAATCACTTACATATCTTTTGGACATGGAACACCATCCTAGCCTTGTGTAACACAGCTCTCGCAACCATTTACACCGAATGCCCTCTCCCGTCAGGCTTGAACCAGGTTCCTGGGTTAGACTGCCGATAGGTTGGTTATGGAACAGGAGTTATGCCGGATTTCCGGACATGCCGCTGATGGTTTCCAGAAGTAGAGAGAACTAGCGATGGCACAGCTGCGATCAGCCGGAGCACAAGTAGAGTTGGATCAGCATCTGCATGGCTTATTGTGAGGGTTCCGATGCGTAGATAGGAGGTATGTGTAAGGTAGGTGGTGCGTGAAGTCTGGCCGCGGAATATCCTGATTCATCCACGATTTGTTAGGCATCTCCTTGTCAAACTGCAACCCAAGGCGGATCCTACCCACAATTCTGGCGCGGCAATGGCAATGAGAACCAAAGCGTAGGTTCCAGTCATCTATGTGGGTGCATCATTCTTGCGCAAGCAATTCCAGCAAAAACCCATGTCAAGTTGGTCTTTGAGCCTAGTGTAAGTGGCACAGTGAAACGAATGCAATCAAGATTGCCATCTCCCCACCTCGAGCGCAGCATGTTAGGGGCGTAGCCATTGGCGCAAACCCCCCTAGTGGTCGGCCCGGGCCACTGTTGCTTGGCCGTGACATGTCTGAAAACACGGCAGTTGTAGCATTGGAGGCTGCCAAGGCGTGGGCAGCAGGTCCTATTCGTCCCCATATCCCGGCCACTGCATTCACCTACCTGGCCCGCCCAACCTTCCGAACCTGCATGCTTGGCGTTGGCGCAGGTGCAAACGACACCAAGGCAGCTGATGGAAGAGCGGACGTGGGGGCACATTCAAGGCTGCTGTGTCGAAATTACAGTGCGGACGGATGCGAGGGGGCCGAGCCGGGTCCCGAATTAAACTACACGTCAAACGCGTCTCCGGTCCCGATCGGGTGCGACACGGAGGATTGGACCCCAAAGCTTTGGTTTACTTTATTCATTAACACCATGCCTACCTCCACTCCATCGTACTTGCCCCAAGTCTTCTGTCATTAATATCGAGGTCAGCTTCAGTGGACTACGGATGCTCTCTCACGGCAGTGTTTTCATGGAGCTATTGCTTTACAGATACAGGGCCCCTGGTGCGGGTATAGCACAACGGCTTTTTTAAAAAAAAAGTTACAGCGGGCCAACCCGAGAATAGGTGCGTTCATCAGACGAAATCTAGGTGGGTATCGACAAGCTGGACAGACACCCCATGCTGGTGGCTTGCCCAACGATTGTGACTAACTGCAGCACAAAGCTGTGTGCGTCCTTGATAACCAGAACAAGGGTGACTCAAAGATAACATTGTGGTTCAAAGAAATTCACAGCGGGCCAACCCGAAGCAAAGAAAGACACCACAATGACAGCACAGGGTGGTCCCATTATTATTACAACGCACATGAAAAATCCCCAACCCCCACTTGATTTCTTTAAAAAAACTCATCCCATCAAGTTCTCCGGGCGGTATATGAAAACCCTGATCACCACTCGCATAGACTTGGTTTCAAGCTACGTACCATTTCTTCTTGACATCAAACGTTTACCAGACACCTAGAACCTAGTGCGTAGGTAGGTATCTGATTTTTAGTACTCGACAAAATTACACTTTAGTCAACAACGAAAACTCACCTTCACATTCACCCCAGCGATTAACAAACCGACAAAAATAATGGACACAGCACGATCAATCATCGTCATCTGCCTCTGCATCCTCACCGCGGAGGTTTTTGGGGGCGCCGCCACGTTGACCCGGAGCAGGAGCGCCGGCGCCACATCCAAGTCCACCTCGATCGCACTCCCCAAGCCGACTTTGACGCAGCCTCAGGCTCATGGCAAGGGCAAGTTGGCAGTTGGGATCATCATAGCTATTGTTTTAGCCTGCATCGTTGGCGTCGCCATCTTCTTGGGGCTGTGCTGTTTTTTGATGCGCCGTTCGAAGCAGAATCAGGCGCCGGCAACAAGAATCTGCAATCTTGGACAGGATAGCCGCTAGCTGATCTAGGCGAGAGAAACCCGGGCGATTATATGACTTTTTTTTTGGGGGGGGGGGGGGGCGGCTCGCTGGTTCGTGCGTAATCATTGCGGACAGTCCAGCATCAACGGCCTGGAAATTTTTGCTTTTTGCTTAGGATGGGTGTTGGAGCCAGTTGGCGACAAGAGCCACCCCTAAAGATGTTATTTGCTAATGATTCCGCATGGAGGGAGAGAAGGCAGAAGTGAAAGCATGAGGAATTTGCTTCAGGCAGGGAGAAGGATGGACATTTTTCATCAGCAGAAATTGGGTCAATGAAAATTAGGTAGTATTGCGATAGAATTCATTTAATATCATATCTTCATATCTTCATAACTTTCTGCTTTATGCTCGCCAAGAATAACACATAGTCTGAGAAGTTTCACAGCATAGTCCTGTTTCTGCTTGTCAGATCAATATTGGCGATGCTGAGCTGTAAATGCCGACACCTTCCTTACCTCGTTGCCCCTCTCTTTAAGCAGGCGGCCTAGAAGTTTTCCATCCCATCTCCCACATTGGCACCTGACCTGTGAAAGTTCCGAAAGTGTGATTCGTGAAACATTTCCTGTCCAAAAAGCGAGGGGGGGGTCATGTGTTACTACAATGAGATCATCATGTCAGTGAATAGTCAACGTAACACGGCAGTGAGCGGTTTCTGTAAGATAAGAGAAGCATAAGAAAAGTTGTTTTCCACAAACGCGTTATCGATTCGAGATTCAGGCACTGTTCCTCCTAGGTACCTTTCCGCAAACCTGTCGGGCAGTGGTTTGAATTATTCACAACCCCCCCCCCCCCCCCCCCCCCCCAAAAAAAAAGAAGCTTTCAGACACCCCAACCCATCAAGACAGTTACCCAACCATGACAAACACACAGGTCCGCTTCATCATCGCCAGCATCTTTGCGCTTCTCATCCGCACCGCAGCTTACTCTGTTCCCATACCGGACACCAACCCCACCACTGGCGTCATCGCACCGAGGGATCCCGGTGACGGCAAGCTCAACGTGGGCGCCATCGTCGGCATCGTTCTCGGCTCCCTGTGCGGGACGGTCATTCTGGTCGTGGCCATGTGCTGCTGCGGGGGTTGCGCAATAACCAAGTTAGGCATAAAATGGTAGCTGCAAATGGTTCCATTGTGATGATGCTAGGGTTATGAAAGAGGAAAAAGAAAAAGACAAAAGAAAAGGGGGAGGCTGTCCCGGGTTGGTGTGTGCCAAAAATAAAAAAGAATTGATTCATTTTCAGGGAATGGGGGCAAAAGCTGGCAGTTGCTGGGTCATTTCTTTGATGCCTGGCAGGGAAGTCGATGGATATTGGCAACAAATAGTTGTAATTAGGTAGAAGGGGATGGATACCGACCTATTGCGTACATGAACTCTGGGTTTACAATGAGATTGTTCTATTTGTTCGATCGTTTAAAGACAAGGCATGGTCTAAATTTATCACCATACTCCTCTTTATCAGAAAGCAATCGACTGGTGGTCTTGGTGATGTTGGTGGTATCATGAGTCCGGCTTCTTGATAAAGATGTAGGGCGATGCTGTACAGCATTCCATATTCAAGCATTATAAGTGGAAGCAGCTCTTACTGGGGGAGATAGATTTGTATTCTTCTTCTTCTTCTCTTTTTTTTTTTTTTTTTTTTTTTTTGGAGGGCGATCAAGGCGGTAATGCGTCCCTGGGATTGTGTTGCAAGTCTCTTCACAGAACCTTTCTGTACAACAACAGATAACAATGGCCCTGTACTTAAAATCACTATTTCAATTTTTTTTTTCATTATTGGTCAATAGGTAGGTTGTAACAAAGACCATTGTCTGGGTGCACAAGCAACCTACTGAACTTGCTGACCCACTTCAGATAAAGAACCAGAGCTGTCACGCTGGTTCAAACCTGCCTATTTCTTTGCCAACAAATAACCCCCAGTGCTCAGTTAAATACGGCCAGTGAGAACCAGAAAAAAAGCAAACACTCTCTCTAGGTACTCAAAACACAAACAAGGACTCGGACTACACTACTACCAACCCACCCATACGACCGCTCTGATATTATAAAATCCTCATCAGATTTCCACAGCTTGACCACGAAGTATTCGTTGCCAAGAGATCAACACACATCATCATTCCCTAAGGAAAAAAAAAAATGAATCGTATCACACCTCGCCTCGCCATCTTCGCCATCCTGTTCCTCGTAATCGCAGGAACGATCGCGGCTCCTACCGATTTTGTTGACAACATCATCAAGACGATCGGGCCCAGAAAAGGTGGCGCAGCAGCTGCTGGGACTGCTGCGGTTGGCGTTAACGGCCTATCGCACAGCGGTCTGAGCCCAGCACAGGTTGGTGGAATCGTTGGCGGTATCTTTGGCGGGGTATTTCTTGTGGCCATCGTCGTCTTGTGCTTGTGCCGCTGAAGGTCAGGGGTAGGAAAAGCCTAGAGTAGAGGAGTAGACATGGTACCTAATCAAGGGAGGTATAGACGGGGGAGGACAAATCTATAGTCGATAGAAAATTCCGAATTTTTTTTTTTCTTTTTTTCTTTTTTTCTTTTTTTTTTTTTGGGGGTTTTAGAGGATACTCTTTAAGCGTTTAGGTCTATTGTATCTTTGGATGGTGTGAGGTTACATGTCTTTTTCATCAGTGATTTAGGAACCTAGAGTGAATTCAAAAATACACAGCTGTTTCTCATCAATTTCAAAATGAGCATAGTATCCAAAAGGAGGTTTGGCAAGGGTTGGTGAGTAAGGTAGAGTTTCTTATAATCCAGTACCCACCTACCTACATCTACATTCAATCCTGAAAACCCGACAGATATGTTTCGTTAGCCTTTGTGTTCTTAGCGAACCTTTGATTCGTGATAATGTGCCTCCCGTACCTAGATATATTGGCGTCTTCCTCCTCTTATCAAAGCTTCCGAAGATTGATCTGAACTACTAGGTACCTCAGCTATCGCCGCAGACCCTCACCCGAGTTATAATTCTTCCCCCTTTCACACCGCTTCCTCGTCCTTACTCTTGAACGCAATTCTCAGCTTGCACCTTCCCTCATCCCCCTTACTGCCCTCCTTGACCGTCGCCGCCCCAGCCTTACACTCGGGGCACCTCTTGCCGTGCGCAATCATCAAAACATGCAGCGGGTACTTCATCTCATCCGGTATCCTCTTATCCAGATGCAGATGCGTCTCGTCCCTGCTCGCCTTCTTGGGCCTCCAGCCGATTATGCCGCTTATCCGCCAGACGTGGGTGTCGACGGCGAAGCTCTCCCTGCCGAGGCAGAAGAGCATGACGCAGCTGGCCGTCTTGGGCCCGACGCCTTTGAACGAGAGCAGCTCCCTCATCACCTCGTCGTTGTCCTCAATCTCCCTGAGGCCCTCGAGCGTGTAGTCGCCGTGCCGGGATCTGACCTGGTCGAGGACGGCAAGGATTACTTTGGACTTGACGGCGCTCAGCCCGCCGCACCTGATGGCCTCTTCGAGCTTCGGCTGACCACCGGCCGCGATGGCGTTCCAGTTGTCGCTGCGGCCGTAGACCGAGTCCATGGACCTTTTGGCCCGCGACGAGTTGGTGTCGGACGTGTTTTGCGAGAGGATGGTGCGGACCAGTGCGTCCAGGACCGAAGGGGAATTACCGCAACCTGCCCTGTCTGTTGGGGCTTTCAGGGCCGCCGGTTTCGGACGGGTGCGGGGGCCGTGGAGGGAGGTTAGGATTCGGAGGGCGAGGGCGCACTCGTCTGGCGTCGGGCGAGGGAAGTCCGGGAAGGGGGATTGGTGAGCATGTTTGGCGTAACTGAGGATCTTTCTTGAGGACAGCGACTCGGACTTTAAGTTCGTTTTGGTGTCAGGGAGGAGGGGTGAGATGACCGAGGTAGAAGGTGGGGGGGATTCGGCCTTGTTGATATCTTCGAGCTTGACTTTTACTCTCGGTTTCTTCCGGGGGGTGGTTTGGTCGAGAGGCACTGGCCGTTTGAGGGAATTGAGTGGCTCGTTGTCTTCAGGCTCGGCCTTGATCTTGATGGGGGGTTCGACCTTGGCGGGCTTGAAAGCGGTGGTCGAGAGCTTTGCTGCCCTGGAAGGCTGACGGCGTTGTGTTACGGCGGCCATGATTTGGGATGTTCGCGTGGCCGTGAATTGCCTCATAAAGTGGATATTTGAACCACCATCAAGAGATTCCGAACTTTCAAAAGAGTGAACGTTCTCAGTTCGCTGACCGAAGACGGCAAAATCAATGCCCTACATGAGCGATGATGTCACTGACCTGCAGCACGCACAGCGCTAACAACGCTAACAACAACGCCCAATGACAAACGGCTTCCGATCGTGCATTCCGCTGTTGGAGTTGGGAATCTGAAACAAACGAGGATTCGACATGTTTATTCCAAATGAACAACGCGTCAGATAAATCGACACTGGGCATGACCTCAGGCGTTTAATACTTTGAATGTCCAAATATCGGAATTAAATGTTGAAAGCAGTGAAGAATTTGCTTCCACCGCCCATCCGCTTTAGATCACTATCAGCCCTAACCCCAACCTGGATTTATTACCTATTTACCCTTGAACACTGCCACGGCCAGTCAGCATGCCAATTCCTTGCGCCAATTATAGATAATTCATCCAGGATGCTGACGGAGATTTCCTTCAGCGGCCACTGTAACCAAGCATTGCTTGGTCAAGTCAGATGTTCCTGCGGCACATGCAAGATTTCGGAACACGCCACCCACACCAACATGCCTCGGCCTCCCCTTTGTTCTCAGTCATCATCTTCTTGCTCCCTCACAAACTCCTCTTACATAAATTGCACAAATGTCGTGGTTGTTTTCATGTCGGACGCGTAACTTTTTCCCAAACTTATTTTGCAGCTTCCAAAAGCCAGAACTTTGACCGCATCTGGAGTAATTCCTTCAACACACAACGTCAACTCATCATTCGATCCCCTTCAAAGACAAAACAAATTCCAAAATGGCGTCTACCCTCACCAAATCACTCACTCTCCTCATCTCCGCCCAACACATCTACATCCTTACCCTCGAGATGTTTCACTGGACCAAGCCCCGCGGCCGCAAAGCATTTAAATTGACCGCCGAATATGCCGAACAGACCAAGGTCCTCGCAGCTAACCAGGGGCTGTACAACGGTTTTCTCGCTGCCGGCTTAGCATGGGGCGCACTTCACCCCGTTGCAGAATTCGCACAGCAGCTCAGAGTGTTTTTCTTGGGCTGCGTCGTGGTGGCCGGCACGTACGGAGGTGCGACGGTTGGGAGAAAGATTTTGTTCATTCAAGGACTGCCGGCTGCTGCTGTTTTGGGCTTAGTTTTGTGCCTTTAAGGAGGTCCCCTCGTCTTATTGGCGACGGCCAGAGGCGTTGTCGACCGGGTTATAGACAATTTGTGGAAGAAGTGGAGCTTGAGAGCTGTCGAATCCAAAAGGGTGAATGATTTCTAAACGCAGAGCCCTCGGTCGATATTATATGGCGGTATGAGGGGTCCCCACGGCAATCCCTTTGTGTGTCATTATTTTGTAAAAGCCGGCATACTGAAATAGTCCCGATATACATATTTCCGTATTGCGTTCTAGAACACCCAACAGGGCCCGCACGACGATGGCGCGATCTCATCCAAAAACACCATCCCAGCGCAGCTAAACAAGCTTTTATCCCGAGAGCATCCCAGCTCCCACGTGTCGTGACCATGTCTTCCTCGTGTCCCGTTGATTACACGATCACCTTTAAATTTGATCACCCGTGAACCAATGCCGCACGCCCGGCAAATATGGTAGAACGCAGCAGCAAAGAAAGTAAGCCTCTGATATGTCACGCGGAGGGCCCGGCTCGGCGGATATGCTTTTTTCTAATAGGCTAGAACCGGCCGAGCGATATTGACTGCCTGCCCAAAAGACCCAACAAGCAATAGGGCGATATTGCGATGAGCTCGGCATTTGCATTGTATGTACCAAAGCCCCAAAGATAAAACAAAAAAAAGTCTGAGATCTGGGGTTGAACCAGGCCTTAAAATCTCGAATCCCTTCCGCCCCGGTAACATTCGGTGCTTGGTATCATCATCCAAGCCGTGGACCTTACCTACTCTTGCCCCATTGCCAAGTCTTTGTCCGACGAGTCCAAGATGCTTTGGACCACTTTCCTATTCGCCGCCCTAGCTGAAGCTCAGGGTGGCAGGTCCACTATGCTGCGTTTCGGCTGCTCGCAGCTGGTCATCGATCGAATCGACCCTCTCGTCAACCCAGGACAGCTCCCATCGCCGCACCTGCACCAGGTCGTCGGAGGCAACGCTTTCAACGTCACTGTCCCCGACGCCGACATCGGTGAGCTCGCCACCTGCACCACGTGCAGCTACTCTGAAGATCTCTCCAACTACTGGACTGCCAACCTCTACTTTAAGGCTCGCAATGGCAGTTACAAGCGGGTTCCTCAAATTCCAAACAGGTATGGCATCAATCACACCTACCTACATACCTACCTACCTACCTACCTGATCTTTGCCACCGGTAATGGACCGTCGTCGTCAGTGTCTGACATGGCTGCAGACTCCTGTTCAGCGACCGCTTCACCACCCAAACCAGGGGAGGCTTCGTCGTCTACTACGTCTCACCCGGCAAGGGCGGCGTGACAGCCTTTAAGCCTGTGAGTTACCAGATATTTTCAATACCTACGTGGATATTTCCCTCCCGCCCCGACAGGTCTAACTCTCCTTGATAAACCCAGGGCTTCCGCATGCTCGTAGGCGACGCAGCCAAGCGCACAAAGACCGGCAGCGGACTCAAATCTCAGACCTGCTTCCGATGCTACTCGGGCGCCAACTTCAAGGGGGACGACGCCGCGCCTTGCGCCGATGCTCGCCTCGACACCGAGGCCCTTCCGACCGGCCCTTGCTCGGGCATCCGTTCCAACATTCTGTACCCTACGTGAGTCGGAGACAGGCACACTTGTTCTCGGGGTGATGATACTGACAACTCCCCCCAAACAGCTGCTGGGACGGCAAGAACCTCGACTCGCCCGACCACAAATCCCACGTCGCTTATCCTTCAGCCGGGCCTGCCACCTTCACCGGAAGCTCGGTCGGCGGTGCCTGCCCGGCCTCGCACCCCGTCAAGATTCCGCAAATCATGCTTGAGGTAAATCTTGTTGATTTCAAATTGTTATTCTTGCAGCCTTATCTAGGGGTTATAGAACTTATTGACTTATTTCCTTTGTGAATCTAGATCGTCTGGGACACCACCGCTTTCAACAACAAGGCTGAGTGGCCCGAGGACGGCTCCCAGCCGTTCGTCCTGTCGACCGGCGACCCCACGGGCTACGGCCAGCACGGCGACTACGTCTTTGGGTGGAAGGGAGACAGCCTGCAGCGCGCCATGGATTCCAACTCTGGGTGCATGGGTGCGTCGTGCGGCGGGCTCAAGACGCAGAGCGTGGACGTTGCCAACAAGTGCAGCGTCAACGGCAAGGTGAAGGAGCAGTTTGACGGATGTAAGTGCACTTCTTTTTTTTTTTTTTTTTTTTTTTTTTCGTTTTGGTTGTTGCCTTTTCTTTGAATGATGACGTGCTGACGTACATCAAATTTGATCAGGGCTCAGCAAGCTTCCCGGTGACCCTACTGGCTGGTAAATTTGAAGGGAGTTTGAAGAGGTGTGGGAATAGTGGGAGACGGGCCCTACTTCGGGCGGTAGATCTGGCTAGGCAATGTGAGGATGAAGTGTTGTGTGTTGTTGATCAAAGGGGCAGGCAGCTACGTGCCTTTGAAAGGGGCAAGCATCAGAACAACTTTTGCTGTAGTCTCAAGAGAGTGGCCAACATGAAAAGAAGGCTGTGACACTAAAGTCTTCTTCCCACCCTTCCTACCTCATCTTTCGGCCCGATCCAACTGGCAAATACGACCCCGAGAAATAACAGTGAGCTTTGGGAGCAATTAAGATGCACAACTCCCCTCTTCTGATTGGGAGGCTCGGGGGACTCGGCTTCACTCCGCAGTAGACATCCTCAACTCTGATCTTCAGGTCCGGGAATTCTCTTCCATCTTCAGACCTGACACGGCACACTTCCCCGCACCTGAACATTCGTGGCGTCCATCCATCCCACCCCGTAAGTTTGTCCAACACGACGCTTATGTTACAAGCGTGTGTCGTCACTCTTACGACCCAACCTAAGTCAAAGTAGCCTTCATCTCTTTCTTTCGCATTTTGCATCCCCCCCCCCCCCCCACCCCATCTCTTTCAGCGAACCAACCAATCAGATGTGACTGATCGATACTCGGGACCTGCCTGCAGCATGCCACACCGTACGCCAAACTCAGCCCTACGAGCTTGACACACTGCAGGGCGCCTTGCCGGTCGGGAGGAATCTAGAACTTCTGGAGGCGGAGGGTAAATGTCCAATTGCAAAGCTTCCCAGGCGGTAATTACCGAGCGTTTATGGCGCGTTTTGGTTTTCAGCCAGCCACAACACCGCCCATCAGAGATTTGGTTGGCATGAGACCATCGGGATTCGCAATCTGGCCAAGATAGGGCTGAGTTCGGTGGAGGCGCTGCGACGTCTGTGGAACGTGAGATGCGGGGGTGTGCTGGGGATATCAGAGGCTTTTGTTTGTTGTTTTCGAATTCAACGACATGTAAGGAGGGAGGTAGATACCCAGGTACCTAGGTAGTAAGCTTTGTCGCACAGGAGGAGAATGCGAAGCCGAAAAAGCCATGGTTGCCTATTGCTTTACGTCGTCCGGCGGCCGCGGCGCCAGCAAAGGATATCATCCATCCCCATTGATCTATAAGAAGGACAGAGCAGCCTCGAGTTTGTGGGAAATGCACTTCCACTCCATCACAGCAGCATCACATCCAAGACTTTACCACCTGACCTCAAGATAATAACCTCCCCATTTTACACCACACGCAACCTGACACGTGCACATTTCCACCATGGCTAACTACGAGACCGTTCCCGGCCAGTACATCGTCACCCTCCGCCCATATGCCACCCCCGATATACAAAGCAACCATCTCTCGTTCGTCGCAGAGAAGACTGCCGACGAGACGCCTTTCAAGGCCGAGATACACCACCACTTTGAGCTGCCCGAGCTCCGCGGCTACGCGGCCTCGTTCGACGAGGAAACCAAGGAACAGATTGAAGCGCTCCCAGAGGTGTCCGCTATCGAGCAGGTCCAGATCTACCGCCACTGCGCCGCGGTAGTGCAGGACAACGCGCCCTGGGGCCTCGCCCGCATCTCGAACCGCAACAAGCTTCCCTCTGCTGGGCCGTACAAGTACAAGTACAGCAGCGACGGCGAGGGCGCCATCGCCTACATCATCGACACGGGCATCAACGACAAGCACGTCGAGTTTGAGGGCCGCGCCTCCAAGGGCCCCAAGTTTGTGACGTCGACTTCTTCTTCGGCTGCCGCTAGTGATGATCCTCAGGCGGTCAGCGACGACGACACCAACGGCCACGGCACCCACGTCGCCGGCACGATCGCCGGCAAGACCTTCGGCGTCGCCAAGAAGGCCCAGGTGATCGGCGTCAAGGTCTTTGGGGACGGGCCCAACCCGGGCGCGAACACGACCGACATCATCAGGGCGATCTCTTGGGTGTACGACCAGGCCAAGGAGCACGGCAAGCCCAGCGTCATCAACATGAGCCTGGGCGGCGGACCCAGCGCCGCCATGGACGCCGCCGTCGCGGCCGCAGTCCGGTCCGGCGTTGCGGTCGTGGTTGCCGCCGGAAACGACCCGGTAGGTCCAAGTTTTGCATCTGTTTGCTGAATTACCTAAGGCACATACATACCTACCTTGGGTATTAATAATAAAATATGATGGCGTTGACTGATTCGTGCTTATGCATTTTTGACAAACAGAACCAACGAGCCGATCAGGGGTCACCCAGCAGGGAGCCGCTGGCCATCACGGTCGGGGCCACTGACATCAACGATGCCTCGGCTCCGTTCAACAGCTGGGGCAAAGGTGGGGTTTTTCTATCTCTCTCTCTCATTGATAACAACAAGTCAGGGGGTTCCACTGACCTCGTGCCTTTACCTTGGCTTTTTTTTTTAGTTGTGGATATCCTCGCACCGGGCGTCAAGATCCTTTCCAGCTGGATCGGAAGCGAAACTGCCACAAACACAATCAGCGGCACCTCGATGGGTTAGTCTTTTTTTTTTTTTTTTTTTTTTTTTTTAACCCTTCCCTACCTTACTTTTTTCCCTTTTCTTCCCGGAGTTCTTTGGAAAAATAAAAATGATTTACCAAATCATACGATAAATAAACACCATCTAACTAATTACCCCTGGGGTTATAATACAGCCTCCCCTCACGTCGCCGGTGCAGTCGCTACCCTCATTGCCAAGGAAAAGACGGAGCCGCTGCTCGTGATGCCCCGCCTCCTCCAGTGGGCCGAGAAGGGAGACATTGACGGGTTGAAGCCGCGCACCATCAACGCTCTGCTTCAGGTTTCTGATGCTTAAAAGAGCAAGTTAAAAAAAAAAAAAAATGACAGGTGGGCAATACCAAGCAAAGAATTCGTGCCAGATAAAGGACTCTTGGCTTTGATGGGAGAGGGGGAAGCAGTGGTTCATGATGGATGGTGCCGAATAATTTAGGTGTCTTTACCTATCAGATTGAATGTATAAGGTGCCTGTGTATTACAAGAAACGGGAGGGGATGGACTCGGACTTGGCTTAGTTCCCTAGTAAGTTAATTATATTAGGTACACAATGAATGAGCGGGATAAACTTTGATTATTATTAATTTTTTTTTTTTTTTAAGAATCTTTACATGATAACCGCACGGTACCTAAGTATGTACAGTACCTACCTTACCTTACCTAAGGTAGGTTGTCCCCTTGAACAATGGATTCTTTTCTATGTGGAGTAATTTTCAACAGCGAGTTCGGAGTAAAAAAGAAACTTGGAGTTCATGCCAATAACCCCTCCCCTCCCCCTCCCAAAAAAAAAAAAAGGTGGAAAACAAGATGCCTTGTTGCTTTTGTTTTTGTATCCTGTTTTATTTTTCTTTTTTTTTGTTCGTTTGGGCTCCACCAATGAATCACATGTACCTGTGTAGGTACCGTGACACAATTATTGGGTTTAAAGGAACAATCAAGGTACTGAGTTGTGTGTATTTAGGTTACCCACCTTACCGTGGATATGGATCCCCTTCAAGACAAACTCCACCAAACTTAGTGTGAGGTATATACTTTGGATATCACACATAGGTACCACCTTGGCCACAACTTGGTGGTGATGGTGGAGATTTAAAAGATATAAAAAGAAAGGAGAAGAAAAAAAAAAGAGGGGGGAGAAGGTGATTTCATCATGATTTATATTCTCTTGCGGGGAAGATCCGTGATTCAGTTTCAAAAGTTAAGTTTGTTGTTGAAAGTTGGAAATGGTTACCTACATAGGTACCTACCGAGGTACACAACTCATGTGATTCTTGGAATTGTGTACCTTACTGTACATACCTACTATTTATTACTAACGAAAGGTTTACAAACTATTCTGTCTTGAGACATTTTTTTGTCTTGGCTGATAGATTGATTGTTGTGGGGGGGGGCGGGGCCGGCGGGGGGGGGGGGGGGGGGGGGGGGTGGGGTGGGTGGTGGGTGGGTTGGGTG